>JXSR01S010862.1:13380-26679 GCA_000969725.1 Ophiothrix spiculata
CCCCCCCCCCCCCCTGGTTAGACGAGGGTTAACATATTTCAGTGAAATATATATGCATGTTTTTTGTCATTTTTGGCCTAAGTTAAGCCTATTCTTGAATATTGAATCTATTTTTTGCAATATTTAAAAAAGTAAGTCAAAAATCAAAAATTTGAGAAATGCGTTCCTAGACATGTGTTTCTAGATTATAAATAGTATTCGAGGTCCAACTTTTATTTGTCACAATTTAGTTAGGTTGTTTACAAATATAGTGATCCAAGAACAAGGGTTTTGGACCATTGGTCCAAAATCATACAGTTTGGTCCAAAACTAACCTAACCATCTTCGTCATGAAAATCCACATCCAGAAATGTATACTTTTATATGGATTTAATTATCAGTTGCTGAGTTACAAAGCATAATATATTTCTGAAAAAGTACCCTTAAACATGTTAAACTTAATTCCGAGATTTTTAACTTTGTAGGGAAAAGATCAGTTGGGCGTATGTTTCACTGAAAATGAAATTTTCCGGCTTCAATGCTTTATTGCGTCTTTATTACGTCATACGTTGACCATTTTTCAGATTTGGGTATCATTGAATGGACGTTCGACAGGTCAAAGTCCCGTTCACTGACAATATATTTATTTTTGATTACCATGCATTGACTTTATCCTTCAAACCAGAGGGTCTAGTTTGTAAGAGTTTCCTTTAATTTTATTACTCGATTGATTCTGCTCCATCAAAACGACTAGTGGCACTCCGTTTTCAACAGTACCTTTTAAACCTGTACATTACAACACATCCTCTCACTTGTATAATATACAATGCAGGCATTTATATAGCGCTCTTACATGAAAACACAGGTATCACAGCGCTTTACAATAATAGTTCAATGAAACAAATCAAGTACAATAAATCAAATATCAAATAAATATGTCTTTAAAAGAGACATGAAGGTTGCCAGGGATTGTGCATGATGGATATGGTGGGGATTTTGGACCAGAGGAATCAGTGGTATGTATACGAATTAGCAGCATTACTTTATTTTTTGGCTGCATATATTACAAGAATGGTACCTAAAGCTCGGTCTTACCAGTGCACGATGTTCCATTTCCTTCAAACCCACTGTTACAGGTACACTCAAAAGACCCAATCACATTGTTGCACTGCGCATGCTCATGGCAATTGTGGATGTCAAATGCACATTCGTCTTTATCTGGAGAATATTAAATAGAAATTAGAAATTAGAAAAAATACGTTGAACTAGGTATACAAGGTATGTTATACAAAAACCATAACAAGCAACACAAGTGGGTTTTTTTTTATCAGAGATTTTAAAGTTAAGCATTGTATCGAATTTGCTATTACATAAAATAGCGAGAGTGTAAATCTACTTGAAACTTACCATTATTTATAGACCTAACATGTTAATTAAAAGAACATATAGCTTATCTCATTCTACATTGGCCCACAAACGTAATGAACACCCCACGAAATTTAGCCTTAGCCATTAAGGTGAAACAAATAGATTGAAGATGAACTTGGCGTGTGCAGGTCCAAGCATGGTCTAAGCTTACCAACGCAACTATGCAATACGTTATCAATGTGTCGGGAATCGAATCCATCCATACATCTGCAATCATTACCACCTGTGGTATTGACACATTCAGCATTGGCAACACAAATGACGTCTCCATTGTCGCACTCATTATTATACTGTATAGAATGAGGCGTTTATCATTAAAATTCGAGTTGTCGATTCAAAACATGAGTGAAATAAAGGGCTGTTGGGTTGAAGTGTAGAATACAAGACTAAAGATGGAGTTGGCCAGTGTTGGTTTATACAGGCCACTGACACTATACCCCCATATACTTCATAGCTCATTTGATTACCATTTCTCAATAGTCGCTGGTTAACGTTTCTTGGCTGATCGCGTGATCAGTGGCTCCAGTTATAATAACGAGGACACATTATGAATAATCCTACTCAAATAAATCCTGACATCGCCCTTGATGTGTATTACGTTCAAGTGGGTACAAGCTGAGTCTTTTGAGCAGTCTAACTCATGAATATTCGTTTTTGTCCACATACTACGCTATGATTGGGGTCATGTTTTGAGCGGAGTGTCATCTCTGTTACTCTGTGGTTTATACTAACCAGGGCAACTATCCAATTTGCCACCAACGTGTCGGGAATTGTATCCATCCATGCATCTGCACTCGTAACCACCTGCGGTATTGACACATTCAGCATTGGCAATACATGTAACGTTTCCATTGTCGCATTCATTTATATCTGTATATGATTAAACATAGATCATTTAGACAGTATTAGTAGCGATATCAACGAGAAATGTTAAGTTCCTATTCAATTTGTTTTCATGACACATTCGAATTGAACTCTGTTTCCAAAGTAAAATGACACCAAAATCACATTTGTGGGTCAAGTGGTTCCGGAGATATTAAAGATTTTGTCCGAAAAATATGGCGCTATTTGAGCTACAAATAGGCATAAATTAGAGAAAATGTCAACATAAGGAATTTACGTGCGTGTAAAAATGACAAACAAACTCAGAAACTGATTGTTTTTAAATATTTTTCTTCTACCAGTACCTGACAGTAGCTAAGCGTCCAAAAAATCCCATGTCTTACTTCGTATTGAAAATATCTGCCAAAATGTGAGGTCATTTGTTCAATTTCGACAAATGGACCCATTTGACAAGATGTTTCAAATGTACAACGGGAGTAGGGTGAATAAACAAACTCGGCACAGCCACTGCTGTTAAACCAGTAAGGTACGGGAAATAATGACAATTACAATTATTGTACTTACTCCCGTAACCTTTAAAAGTACTTTTTTCTGCAATATTTTATTGATTTTTACTGGATTAATGACATGAAAGAGGGTGCATGTGAGTAACATTCTGATATTAAACCAAATTCACAATTATTTTAACTGATACCATCCAAAGAGACGAAAGAAAACTTTTGCGTGTTTTGCCGCAATGTCCAGCCAGTATATGCCGGTTAGTTACTGTACACAGCGCTATGATTATTCGGTCTGCTAACGGGGATTTATAAAACACGTGGTAAAGTATGGTAGTGTGTACTTTGAAATGGAAAATCCGAAATGATTCATTCATCGTTGAAAGTCAAAAATATACCATTTTAATCACGAATATCTACCGGTTGTAATGATGTGAGACACTTTTTCGGAGATGTCCTGTGTCATCCAGGAATTGCAAAAGTATTGAGAGATCTCCGACCAGGCGGTGGTCTCGGGTTTTGATCGACTGCTGTGAAGTACAAGAGGTGTCCTTCATAAATGGAACAATAAATCTATCTTATTTAAAATAGTTGTTTACTTTTTGCCCAAAAGTGAGTGAATCACATCGGAAAATGCATTTTTGTACAACGCGCTATACCATCGAACGGGACTTATTTTGAGTTTAAACGGCGACCTCTGGTCCATTTTTCACAGCTGCTCATGTATGAAATCATACGAAGATTCAATTAACTGTAATATACTCGTTTTATGGTTAAAAACGAAAAAGAACCCCCTCAATATTAAAAGAAACTCCATTTTTTTAATAATTACATTTTTAATTATTTCAAACATTGTTTAACGCCCCAGCGAAGAGTCTAAAGTGAAGGTACTTGAACATAAATTTCAACTCAGCACGGATTTTGCTTAACTAATTGACATCTCTAGTATTAGGTAGTTGCCGACTGACCCGCCGACTGAACAGATAAGTTTTTAAGTCATCGAGATAGTGGACAACAAATTAGATGAATTATAGTGCAGCGTTTGGCAATATCCGTCGATGGATGAACCGGTGGTCATCACTTGATGCAATCAAAATTGAGCGGCAATAATGCAGCAGGGCATTTTCACGGTAACGGAAGGACAATCACAGAATTTTTCTGTATTTCAAACACATACATTGCCAAAATTGAATTGGATAAAATAAAATTTATTTCATATTTAGTTGAGTATACCTGAAAACATTCATATTCAACAGGAATTTTTTCATAAAAATTTCTCTGTGACAAAATATGCATCTTAATGAGGTCGGTCACGGAAGGACATCAAAACGGACACGGTTTTTCACCTCGAGAACATTTTTGAAATTTTTTATGAAATTTATGACGAAATTTCATTTCAAAATTACTGAGTGCATTGCTTGGTGTTTCTGCAATAGTTTCCCACATTCCACTTCAAAATATTCCCTACGGTTATATTTTAACAATGCAAAATGCGAAAGGATCATGGTCACGGAAGGACGGTCACGGAAGGACAATTTGTCCGCTGATTTTTGGGTGCTCTGAACCGTAAAACCTGGTCAGGATTGGCAAAAAATACAACCTCATGTGTAAATTTGATCCTTATCTAAGCCATTTAGAGCAATAACACCCAAGTAAACAACCAAGAATGGGTTGAAAAAAATAAATAAAAATCACTACTTTTCATTATGAAAATCAAGAAATTTGACCAAAAATTAGGTTTTTTAAAGAAATTTCATAGAAAATTTTGTTCAGTCTTTTATTTTAAAGAGCTTCAAAATAGCTTTCTTTTGATACCAAATATATGGTGGTAGCATTTTGCATTGAAAAGTTACATTCTTTTTTCAATATTTTTCGCATGTCCACTTTTTCGTGAAAATGGCCAGCATTGATCGTATGTTTGATTTTTAGTCATGAATGATTTTAAGCTGAAAACATAATGGTCATGACAGATAAAAAACACCTTATCCTTTAATTGAGTCCAATTAAAAAAAACCCATTATATTGGGTCTTTTGGGGCACAATAACACAACACTGACTCCGTTGGTATCTTTGAGGTTTTGAGCCTAATGACAACGATGTCGAACGATGCCTATATACACGGTCGACTCTGGATCCACCACTACAGGGAGATTTAATAGATAAACCAAGTTTTAAATTTATTTAAAAACCTAATTGGGTGAAAACACAAAGGCGGACTACATGTAGATAGTAAACGGTTGACCAAGTAATTACATGAGAAGCAAGGTGTTTTAGAACCATCGAGATAGTGCATGACTTATTGTATAAATTATAAAAATCATTAAAACAAATTAAACTTTTGGTTTATCGATGAGCTACAGATTAAGTTTTTGAAAATCATTAAGATAGTGGAGGGATTATGCATGAGTCAAAGACAGACATAGAACAATTGTGTGTGCGGCTTACAGACCTAGTTGTTGGAAAATCATATACGCAATGGACGTGTTATTTGGTGAGTTATAAAAAGATGGATTATATAGTCAACAATATAGCGGACAAGGTATACTTAGAAAGAAATCATCCAGATAGTGGAAGACCAAGAAAAAGTAAAGATTTATTTATCTACTTGACAATCAGGTCAGACTAAATTGCGAAAGAATATATGAAGAGTTTGTTTCCAAAAGGGCCTAAATCCACTTTTGGTCAAAATTGAGTTATTGGTGTCATAGTGTAGTACTGGAACCAAGCCATTTTCCCCAAAAGTGGCTTTCATAGAGTTTACCAGTACACAAAAATCTGTGTTTGTTTCCAAAAGGGCTTAAATCCATGGATTTAGGCCCTTTTGGAAACAAACTGAGATTTTTGTGCACTGGCAAGCTAAATTAAAGCAAGTTCTGGAAAAATAGTTTGGTTTCATGAAATTACTACTATAGTTCTACATTATGGCACCAATAACTAAATTTTTACCCAACGTTGATTTTTGTTCTTTTGGGGGATGCTTTCTTCATTTAGAGTTTATTTCCAAAAGGGCCTAAATCCATCTGAAAACCAGCAAACGGATAATTTCTTGTCATGTTCAATTTATTTTTGAGTTTTTACTGCTTCACAAGTTAGGGAAAGGTCCTCTCACTACAGTGACATTACTTATGGAAATCAAAACGTTATTGCTTATTTTTTATTGAGAGGTTTGTTTTCACCCTAAAATGGATTTAGGCCCTTTTGGAAACAAACTGCATCCCCAAAAGGGCCTAAATCCACTTCATAGTGAAAATAAAACTCTCAATAAAAATATATTATAAAGCTCTGATTTCCGTGAGTGGTTTCAGTTTTGTCAGAGTGCTAACTCCTAACACATAATGCAGTAAAAACTTGAAAATGATTTTACCATAACAAGGAATAAGTTTTTGCTGATTTTTTCAGAACTATGAAAAGTGGATTTAGGCCCTTTTGGAAACAAACTCTTCATATAAAGGACGGGTCTTCCTGACATGTGGGGACATTCTTTTTTTGCTTTTACTATTTTCCATTGCTGAATGTCTCTGTTGTATCATATTGATTGATCCATATAGAGAGTTCCTATACAGGACAACTGAAGCTAACATTTCCTTACAGCTTTTTTTTCTTGACATGGTCCGTTGGTATTGATCCTGAATGATAATTAGACACGAAATACACTGCCAAGCTGGTACAGGTTAAAGCAATTTAGCGGGTGAGATACAGGTTAAGTTGTTTAAAAGTCATCGAGATAGTGCCAACGATGGGGAAAAGCCTAGATTAGTTAATTCCATCACAATCAGATTATAACATTAAACAATTAAATTGCAAAAGTAAGTTTTTAGGGCACGTTACCTTCACATGGTCCATTTGTATTGGTGTAACCTTCTTGGCAAACACACACGTAAGACCCATCAGTATTGGTACAGCCTAAGGCATATGTACCACATGCATTTTGAGACTCTGTGCATTCATTGACATCTTATAATCAAACAAATTAAAATGAATACAATTTAAAAAGTGAAAATACGTTATTCATCATGACATGTATAAGTAAACAACAATTTACTTATTGATCAGTATTTATAAGATAGATTCTTTGTTAGCATGTTTTACGAGGTATGCACCCTTGGCTCACTGCCATACCATATAACTTTCCGTTCACCAAGCCTTCTTCCAGTTTTTACTTACACTAGAAGTTTATTATGTGAAAACAATGCAATGGAATGTGTCTGCACTTTTGCAATGATGTAAAATGAGACACATTATACTAAAAAGCTATTCTATTTATTGTGTCTATTTAAAAGAAATGAGCAATATCATGGTTATTGAACTGATGCAGCTGTAACAACTGTGTCCGGCATACGGCGCACTTGTTGGTAAGCTTACTTGAATGGTATATAGACGTGTATTTTTTTCTGTATGACTGGTCTTAATAATATAGGCCTAGCTTTATAATATGATACATCGTGACTACACTCTTAGAAAGCCAGGATCAAATATGAGACAAAAAGGATCAATTTTGATCCTTTTTAAGTATCAAATATGAGCTTACCCTTTAAGGATCAAAGTGATCCAAAAATAAGGATCACAATTCTTGATCCGACAAAAGGATCAAATATTTCTTATAAAAAAGATCTGCTTAAAAATATCTCACTGAAGTGACCCTAGCAGGGTTTGAACCCACGCCGCACGTACACCATGTAATTACGAGACCATCGCTCTAACCACTCGGCCACGAGACAGACAGCTGTCAAGTGTGGTGAAATCATCGTATTTATACCATTGTATACATTCCCGGCTATGTAGTGGATATGGGGTGTACTCAAATATGAGACAAAAGATCACGTTAGATCCAAACGCGGTATCAAATATGAGCTCATCCTTTCCGTATCAAAGTACTTTGATATTGTAATCAAAAAGGATCAAAATAAAATGATCCTAAAACAGGATCAAAAATGATCCTGGTGAATTTGATCCATTTGTATATATTGATCCAAAAAAGGATCAAAACGATCCACGTTGGATCAAAAGTGACCCTTAAAGGATCAAAATAATATGATCCGGAAAACTACTCGTATATTTGATCCCGGCCTTCTAAGAGTGTACTATACTTGATTCTATCTCTTAAGGGCCCTGTCAACCCTTTGTTTTCAGAAATAGTTTTTGCACTGTAACTTAGCAACGGATAATTAAATTCAAATAAAAGTATACATTTCTAGAGGAGGATTTGCATACTGAACATGATGGTCAGGACATTTTTGGACCTAAATTTGAAATTTTGGCCTTTAGGTCCAAAAAATGTGTTTTTGGCCCAAAATTTGACGGGAAAGCTAACTAAACTTAGATTTTGTATTTTTTTTTTAAACTTTTTTACTTTGTAGAACCTAGAAAGCAAAATCTAGGAACGCATTTTTTATTTTTTTGATTTTCTTCTTAGTTTTTGAGATATTGTCAAAAATTGGTCCAAAAATGTCCAAAAATCACACTCCTGACACCATTGTTGGCAAACTATGACATTTTTTGACCTATTTTTGGCAATATTTCAAAAAGTAAGATAAAAATCAAAAATTTGAGAAATGGGTTCCTAAATATTGCTTTTTAGATTCTAAAAAGTAAAATGGTTCAAAATTTTACCAAAGCAAAATTTAGTAAGCTTTCGCGTAAACTTTTGGGCCCATAAACATGATTTTTGGACCTTAGATTCAAAATAACACATTTTGGTCCAAAAATGACCTGACCATCATGTTCAATAGGCAAATCCGCTTCTAGAAATGTATACTTTTTTTTAAATTTAACTATCCGTTGCTGAGTTACAGAGCAAAAAACATTTCTGAAAAAAAAGGCTGACAGGGACTTTTTTTTATTTTTACATCTTCAAGCATCTGGTGGATCGAATCAATTGAAATTACATTCAACAATTATACATCTCGTCTTTTCCAGACAGCGGGATCACTATCGATGAGATATCAATGGCCCGTATTCACAAAAGTTAATCCAGGAGTAACTAATTCCTAGATTTCTCATTTTCGGAATAGGGATAGCCCACAGTCCTAAACTAAAATGAATTTGACAAAGCCTAGAATAACTAGTCCATGGAATAACTTTATTTTTCGCTTGCGAATACCATGTGACGACATCAATCATGTCAATGGAATGAAAAGTTATTCCTGGAATAAAGTTATTCCCATTTAGTGAATACTGGCCATTGTGTTTATTCTAGTGTCTGGCAGACTTATCTCTTGCAAGCCTGCTGACTGTAGCAGAATATCTCTTCAGATTCCTTTGAAGAAACCCTATGTGTTACCAGCCTTTTTACATGTGCAGTTATTTGTATGGATTATAGGTGGTTTTGAATGGTAGTTATAAGACGATCCAAATATGTTATTGCCGCGTAGTTCAATATATCTATTCGTACACTCGACATTGTCAACATACCTTCACATGTGTTGTTGACGTTGTTGACATACCCAGACTGACAGACGCAGACATAGGACCCTACCGTGTTGGTACAGTTAACAGCTCTGGCATCACATACTTCAGCAAGATCCAGGCATTCATTAATATCTGGAATCATTCATCAAAAATCTTTAAGTAAATCAAGGGAGATGTCTTGTCAAAAATACACAGTATCGTGTCATTGTGATGATACATACTCTGCCTCAAATACATAGGGAGTACTTCAAATCTCAACCGCGGTCACCGGTAATAAAGCGTTCAGAACTGGCGGTTCTTGCCGGTTGTTACTGTTTTGAACAATGGCAACCGCCCAAAACCGCCGGTTTCGGGCGGTCAGCCGCTGGTTGAGTTTTTAAGTGGCCCGTAAGTAAAGTTGTATTCCCTTAAAGCAGAGACTGATTCGAGGGCTTCCTATCGGCTCAGTGAGCATGAATCAACAAATTGACAAGTTATCACTGCTATAGCCCAGACATCAAAATTAGTTGGGCTAACCAAAGTATTTTGGCTAACGTTGGCCAACATTGGCCAAACGTTGGGCCAACTAACTTTGCTATCTTTGTGTGGTGAAGCTATTGAATATGTTAGATAAAACATTGATATGATATGATGTGGTATGATATGATATGATATGACATGATATGATAAGATTGAATATTGTTTATATGAACATAAAGCTTGGATTATGAACTTGATCAAGGTACCTTTTATTCAGCGAGCTACTCATTAATAGGTGTTGTACCATAAAAATCCAACATGCAACTGTTGTTACAGCGTGTGGTTTTGTAGCCAATTCACATTTAGATGGAGTTATGGGAAGTACTTAAAACATCTTCCGCCCTTTCCCTTATCACTTCCCGATCAACATACTTACCTTCACAAACATCGCTGGTATTATTAAATCCTGGTTTGCATGTACATGTGTAAGATCCGATATTGTTGGTACAGTTTACAGCATGAGGACCACAAATACCAGGGGACTCCGAACACTCGTTGATATCTTGGATAAATAGAGATGGGTAGAGTTACAATCGTTATGTACTTTATGTCTTTGAGCATTATTTTAATTTTGCATTTTTTTAGATATATAATTTTATATGATTTGTCATACAGTGAATTTAACATTCTAGTTACAAGTTTATAAGCATAAGGCGATAATGTTTGCTATCTTTAAAGAGAATTGAAGATCCTACCTTCACATGGGCCATTGGTATTTGTAAATCCAGACTGACAAAAGCACTCATAAGATCCAACAGTGTTGGTACAGTTTACTGCATGTGGCCCACAGGTTTCGGTAGGGGTCTGGCATTCATCAAAATCTGTCAAAATAATTTTAGGATTTTGTGGAAAAAGAATCAAACCATGAACCTTGCTCTCCCTTTTTACACCAATAGCAGAATAAGCTTTTGTATAAATCACGTTTATGGTTACAGTATGTTAGGTCTTTCAAACGTGCCGGTGATGCTGGCTTTTCTATTGCGGCAGCTCGCCTTTGGAATGATCTCCCAATGTGTCTGCGTGAAGCTCAGTCTTTGCCTGTGTTTACGTGGCAGCTGAGCATTCATTGTTGCTTTGCAGCTCTGCTTTGTACCTCTGCCGCTTGCTTTGTTTCAAACTTTTGTAGCTTTGCCGCTTTATGTCGCTCGGAAAGTTGAATTCATTTCAACTTGAAAATCTTGTCATGTGACAAAATGTTGCCGGAATTGATTAAGTTTCTGCAAGAATACACGAAATACAGCGATCGCGACAAGGCTACAAAACTACCGGGTGTGCCAATAAAAACGCAAGATTTGAAAACAAAAAATTTAAAAATATAAGCAGGCCGTAGCCCTGACATCAAAATTAGTTGGGCTAACGTTGGCCAACATTGGCCCAACGTTGGGCCAACTAAGTTTGCTATCTGGGAGATTTGTGTGGTGAAACTATTGAGTATGTTAGACAAAACACTGATATGATATGATAAGAAAATCTGTTAATATGAACACAAACCTTTGATATGAACTTAATCAAGGTACCTTTTATTCAGCGAGCGACTCATGTTGTGTAGCCAATTCACATTTAAATGGAATTATGGGAATTACTTAAAACATCTTCCGCCCTTTCCCTTATCACTTCCCGATCAACATACTTACCTTCACAACCATCGCTGGTATTATTAAATCCTGGTTTGCATGTACACGTGTAAGACCCGATATTATTGGTACAGTTTACAGCATGAGGACCACAGATACCACGGGACTCCGAACACTCGTTGATATCTTGGATAAATAGAGATGGGTAGAGTTACAATAGTTATGTACTTTATGTCATTATTTTAATTTTTAATTTGTTTTAAATAGATAATTTTGTAGGATTTGTCATAATAGTGAATTTAACATTCTGGTGACAAAATTTATAAGCATTAGACGATAATTTTTGCCATCTTAAAAGAAAACTTTTGGTATCAGGTTTCTATCATAAAATTATGGGCCACTGGTTATCACAATGGGTGTTTTACAGCTATTTCACATGAAGTGGAATTGCAGGAAGTAGGCCTGCTTTAAACAACATCTGTTTATTTTTGTTCGCCCAAAACTAAGTTTTCTTCAAATATTCATTTTAAAACAAGTAATTCTTGAAATTCCCCCATTCACTTCAGCACTCATTGAGTCGCACACCTACCTTCACAAACTCCACTGGTATTATTAAATCCAGGTTTGCATGTACACGTGTAAGACCCGATATTGTTGGTGCAGTTTGCAGCATGAGGACCACAGATACCAGGGGACTCCGAACACTCGTTAATATCTTTGATAAATAGAGATTGGTAAAGTTGCAACCGTTATGTACTTTATGTCTTTGAGCATTATTTTGATTTTGAATTTTTTTTAATAGATAATTTTGTAGGGTTTGTCATACAGTGAATTTAACATTCTAGTTACAAATTTATAAGCATTAGGCGATTATTTTTGTAATCTTTTAAGAGAATTGAAGATCCCACCTTCACACGGGCCATTGGCATTTGTAAATCCAGACGGACAAAAGCACTCATACGATCCTACGGTGTTAGTACAGTTTACTGCATATGGCGCACAGGTTTCGGTAGGGGTCTGGCATTCATCAAAATCTGTCAAAATAATTTTATGATATTGTGGAAAAAGAATCAAACCATGGACCTTGCTCTCCCTTTGTACTCCAATAGCAGAACAACGTTTGTGTAAATCACGTTTATGGTTACAGTATCTTAGATAATTAAAACGTCCCGGTGATGCTAGCTTTTCTATTGCGGCAGCTCGCCTTTGGAATGATCTCCCAATGTGTCTGCGTGAAGCTCAGTCTTTTCATGTGTTTAAGTGGCAGCTGAGCATTAATTGTTGCTTTGCAGCTCTAATGCTTTCTACCTCTGCCGCTTGCTTTGTTTCATACTTTTGTAGCTTGGCGGCTTTATGTCGCTCTGAAAGTTGATTTCATTTCAACTTGAAAAATCTTACCATGTGACAAATTTTGCACTCATAAGATCCAACAGTGTTGGTACAGCTTACTCTGGAGGTGACGCATGTGTGTCCCGTCATATCTAAAGGTACCTTAATACCGGCATAGTAAATTGCGAGATACGGGCCATTGAAGCTGAGCATAATCAAAAATCACGTCCAAGGGCGAATTTCTAATTTCATCAGAAATGTTACCTTTGAAGTGTATTCTATCATATTAATCAGGTTTCAACATCCAAAACATAAGACAAATATTTTTTTGGATGTAGCTTTGCAACCGAACGTCCAATAACCAAAAGTAAGGTGTCATTTCAAAGCTTAAAATCTCAGCTTTCAGATGAGACCAAAAATCCATTTTGATTGTGCCGACCTTAAGGTACCTTTCGATATGACGGGTCACATATGTAAGGCTCAAAAGACCACCTTTTCAGCATCGTTGATACCGTAGAACCCCTATTTTTTTATAATTGTATGTGCTCTCACCCGAAGACCCCATATATCTTTTTATTTCTCTCACCGAATGCCAAATTTCACTCACCGAGTACCGTGATACCAAAAATCGTGCTCTGACCCAATGGCCAATCATTTTGAGACCAATAAGACATCATATTTTTGTATTTTTCACTCACCGAATGCCAAAAATCATGCTCTCA
>JXSR01S010863.1:20969-31700 GCA_000969725.1 Ophiothrix spiculata
TTTAATTTAACTCCGTGCCATCTCTTAACAACCAATGGTATGTGACAATGTGACCGCTCTTTAGGATGATGGTGGAAACAGTGCCATGTCGTATTGTTTAAGATAAAAATTAATTGTACTGCTTTTTAATATGATGGAAACGATCACTCCCATATTAGTCTACTATCATCTCAAGATGCTTTGTCCACATTAATAGTGGTCAATATTGTTTTAAATACTTAATATATAGGTTCTTTCTTCATCTTTTATTTAAACGTATATTAAAATAAAGAAAACATTTCTTTACTTACTACTCCTTGGTTTGTAAAATCCCTAAACCTGAGTGAAGACAATATTTTGGATTTTCTTTGTTATAAAGTCTTTATGAAAGGATAAAAGGTTCTATTTTATCCCTCACCATGCAAGTTCTGAGTAATAGGTCCATAGCCAATTCGGAAAAATAGATTGCACATATTCTCAAACACAGGGTTGCTCAATTTCCCCTTCGACTTCATATACCAATATTAATTTGAAAATCGGCCCAATCGGCCCAAACACAAAGCGATTTGATAGAGGGAATTAATGCTGATTATTTGATGATACCTTTCACCAACATAAGTTAGAAAATCAAAAGTATTACGAACTCGTATTTCTGATTCTGCTTTAAATCTGCTGAAGTACTTTAGTCACTTTCCTGACCATTTTTTTCAACCAGTTGCGCAGTTTCTTCACCTTTTTAGCAGGAAATACCTGTAATAAAAATAGAATAATGTTCAAACTGGATAAATGATTCAATTCGCGGTATTATCAATTCATAGCGTAACCATGAGAGCTTAAATTTTGTACTGCACCACGGTAAAAGGTAGACATATGTGACGCGTTACTGCTAATGGTGCATTCAGAGTCCAGCGATTTCATCACTGCAACATCGCTCGATACGCAGTCTTTACACACGCTACGAGAAATGCACTTTAAAATTTCAAGACTGCGTATCGAACGATGTTGCTGCGATGAAATCGCTGGAGTCTGAACCTACACTTTTTGACCTACACTCCCTGCCAAATATCAAACGGGTGATGCTGTCCACCCTGGCGATCTTCACTTCCGTATTTACCAACCTGAAATTGTTAAGGGGACACTGAACTGGTCTTTTGTGAAAATATGCCTATTTTGGTGAAAATGTTGTTTTACTTTGATAATATTATTTAAATTTTAGTTTCAATTTGCTTTTTAGTTGACCTCAATACGATATTCGGTTCAAAAGTTATCATGGTTATGGTTGATCAAAGTTAAGCATATTGACGGAAATGGTAGGAAAATGATATTTCTCCTATATGTATTGCATTTTTTATGTATTTTATTGTTTTCACGGGGGTATTTAAACAAAATCGACCATTAAATTGATTCAAATTTTTTTTTTGCCACATCTATTGCATGGAAATAGCATTTAATCCATTCTTAGTTGTTGTTTTTTACATTGACTTTATGTTTATGAGACTCGAAATGGAAATATGTGTGAAAAAATTACGTATTTAGTGTTTATTTTCTTAAAAAGACAATTTCTCTAAATAACGATTTCCGTCATATTTGTGTGTTGCGCGAAGAATTTCTCGGGCCTTCAACCTCAAATTGACTTGAATTTTGAATGGATGTCACTCATGCATGTATCAAGACCACTAAAGAGACACTTTTTAAAAATTTGCCATAATTGCACAATTAAACGCGTTTTTGTTTAAAATGACGCGTTTCTCCACATGCATTTTTCCACATTACGCGAGACGGACAGGCTGAACGGGGGAAAAAATTCAAAAAAGGGCTCTTTAGTGCTCTTGCATATAAAAAAAAATGAGGCAGAAGAAAACAATTCCATTTAAATTGGTCAATTGGTTACCAAGAAATCCTGCGCGCAACGTTACACTAAAAAATCCAATATGGCTGCCGTTACTATGGCAACGGTATGTGCGACACTGTTTTTTCGCGTCAATATTCAAAGTTCCATCAAGTACCATCACCCCACTAAATTTGAAGTCTGTGGGAGCTTTATTTTGGAAAAACACATTTTCAAGTTCAGTGTCCCCTTAATGAAGTTCATATGTCAACCCAGGGAAATCATAGTCAGTTGATATATTTTAAGCCTAGCTATACTTTATAGTAGTATAATGTAGTATGTTCTACGGATAGAGTCTACGCACTAAGTGGAAGACAACCTAGGGTTTTGCAACCCAGGGTTGCGCAACCATGGGTAGACTATCATGTGGATATTTCCACCGCTGCATATAGATATAAATTATGATATATATTTATAGTATATGAACTAATTCATTATATTGTCTGACAGTACTGTTTCGTATGGACCAAAAGGTCCACACTCATCAGAGACACATTGCAGAATGAACTAGAAATGTTCATGACCTTAATTAAGCTATAACATTTACATATGAATACAAAATATAAAATACAAAAATCATGGCTGTCAAAGTCAGCCATGATACCTGAAAGTTCAATTCATTAGCTATAAAAAAGCTTTTACATACTTTTGAACTATCCGTTAAACAAAAGAAAGAAAGTGTAATTTTTGCAAAGATTGTAAGGTTTTTTCTGGCACACCATGTATTCTTCTTTTTGCCTACAACATCACAGTTTTGCCGACAGAGGTTGTCACCAACTACACTCTGGGGCAGAATTCCTTTTGGTCGAATACTTACTGTACGGTCTATATTGACTTCTTTCGGCTCTTCCACTTAAAACAAAACAAAGAAATGAAATTAAATTAGACATATTCAACAAATGTAAATCAAATTAAATCAGATTAAACATAAATATGTATATATGTTGAATTTATACAAAGAAACAATTATGGAGGAATTGTCAAAAGGCAAAACTAAGCCTGGGAGGAGTAACACCTAGCTAAAGAAGTTTTAAAGGAGTCCCCTCGTGGTCCAACCCATCCAACACATCAGACATTTGAAAGACGTCACGTGGATTGTGAGAATAGGAACTCAAAACTCCAAAACAAACAAACACAAAACCAAAAACTCATATTGTTTCATAACCAGGAGTGATTTTGTACTACTAACTTGTTTTAAAATGTTTTGACGAAAAAGAATTGGTCCCACCTTAGAGGCCTTAAATTAAATTATATATTTAATTTACCATGTGTGAAACACCCTAGTTTGTTCATCAAAATGACCGCAAAGGATGTAAAAGAGATTACCCAAATGCCTGAGGCCGGTTGCTTTTGCGTTTTTATAAAGCGGGGCAAAAACCTTCGGGGTGGGGGGTGGAATACAACATCCCCCCTTCGGAGGACAAGGGTTAATATTATACCGCCATCTACCAAACCATAATGCTTTCCCTCTCTTTGTGTTTGCTACGCGTACTTACTTTTTTCACACTTCTCGCCTATAAAATGATATCCGGGTTCACAGTTACATGAGTATTTAGCAGGGGCGTCGGAAGGAAAATAAAAGTAGTACGGCCAAGCCGCAGAAGAAAGTAGTTACTAAAAACGAATATATACAGTACTATTTTATGGTTAATGATGCCAGGACCATAATAAAACACATTAAATTAATTGAAATTAATTAATTTTAATTTTTATCTGGCTGAACTTGTCTTATTCACAAATACATAAAGCTTTGAATCAAAGATAACCCTATTCATTGTCGTTATGTGTCAAATATACTCCTTTTCAATAGTGGTACTATTGAAAGACGCTGCTTCGATGCTGCAACAGCTTGGATTTTGAACAAATATCAACAACCCGTAATACAACAGGAAAGATCCAAAAATATTAAATTTAATGTCATGTGGTTCAAATTTGTTTAGCCAATAGGGAAGCCAATTTTTAAAGCAGTTTCAGCTTTCAAAGCAGCTTCATGTATGCACTATTGCTATACTTTCTGTATGTACGTGACCGTGAAAACATCTGAAGATTGGTATCTCCAATACCGAAAACAGCATAATACGCCCAATACCAAAAACTGTATAAAAACAAGATGGGAAGAGTTTTCTGTAAAACATTCACAGAAATTGAAATCTAAGCAACGGTCACCAAAGACATAAAACGTGAAGGCACCATTATTGGTCTGAAAAAGAGATTCTGCTGTTCTTCTGTGGATATGTACTCGTTGCATTCTTGATACCCACAGAAGCATAAGCGTATAGTATAGTTAAGGGAACGGAAAAAATGATCATGAACAACCACGTTGCACATAAGCATTTTGAAGACAATACGATAATAAGCTTAATGATGTAGCTCAAATAAATGATTATGGTGACACCAGACATCAGTGAGTCACTACGCAATGTTGTCAGGTGACAAGTATGATGACAAGCTTCGTGAAGTCAAAATTCAGCAAGGCTGTTGAAAATATTGAGTCAACGACTTGAAGACCTTCAGTGACATGAAAAAACACACAAAATATAACAATTAAGGGTAAGGACTTCAGCATTCGTGTTTCTCCAGTACTGATATACCGTACCAGTGTAAGTTTTGACACTTACCAAAGTTCGGACAGACATCAATCTACCACAGTAGTTCCAACTTTCAAATGAGTGAATGTTCTCAGTCATCCAGTAGTAGTAAACGTAAATGAAGATTAAATCTGTTTACTGGACTTACTTGTTTAGAGCAAACTAAGTTTCGTGTTACACCTGTAACACTTAAAACATATTAATGCGTTGGAGGACAAAATCAAGTTCACGCAAGAACACTGTAAGGATAATACATTAGCGTTTCTAGACTGTTTGATTACTGTTTCCACTACCGTATATAGAAAGCCAACACATACGGACCATTACTTACAATTCAGTTCTCACCACCCGCTAATTCACAAGCTTGGAGTAATTAGAACTCTCCAATACCGGGCAGATACTGTGGTTAGCGATTCTGAAACCGTTAACAAGGAGAAAACTCACATCAAAGACTCTCTAAATACATGCGGTTACCCGGATTGGGCCTTTGTTTCTTTACGCGTTCTGGATTGTCAGAACGCGTAAAGAAACATTTAAAGAACCGTGGCATTGCTGCTTCGTTTAAACCCGGGAACACTTTACGCAGCAAACTTGTTCATGTAAATCACAAACAGCCCAAGGAGAAAAATCTAACCTTCTTTACGGAATTGAATGTGGTGAACCTGATTGCTCAGCTTCGTACGTTGGAGAGACTAAACAATCTCTCAATGCTAGGGTCAACCAACACCGTAGACCTAGCTCTAACGAAGCTCAGAACTCTGCGGTATATTTACATAATAAAGATACACTGTTACACTGTTGGGCAATTTTGTAGCGTTGGTTAAACTATGAACAACCCAATTGTTGGGTAAATAATATTAACCAACTGTTGGTGAAAGTTTACCCAATATTTGGGTAATTAGCTAAAACTTTTACCCAACAGTTAGGTAATTAGCCAACATTTTACGCAACGTTGGTAATTATTTACCCAGAAGTAGGGTTGTTCATAGTTGAACCAACGTTGGGTAAATTATTTGCCCAACGTTCTAACAGTGTACTGGACACCCTGTTAATTTTCAAGACTCGATAATTTTGGATAAGGAGGAACAGTGGCACTGGAGAGAAATTAAAGAGGCAATCTCGGAACGAGTGGAAAATCCATCTTTGAACAAAAAAGGAGGACCGCGACGCAACCTTTCGCATGCATGGGACGAGGCTATCAATCCATCCAGAGTCGTCTGTCAAGTGACCAATCCAGCGGGTCAAAACCTGACAAAGTGTTACAGGGGTAACACGAAACGTAGTTTGCTCTAAACAAGTAAGTCCAGTAAACAAATTTAATTTTCATTGACAAAAGTTATCGTGATGGGGTAAATTGTACTGGAAAGATAGGTCCTTTATTTTAAATTTAACATCAAATTTGTATAAATTACGACACGGTTTCATGCTTAAAATTAGCAATTTCCGAGTGTTACACTTTTATTGAGACGCCCTGTATAGAAATTCTTGTGTAAAAATAGTTTATTGAAGGAATATCAATCTAATATGATGGAAAAAATAATACTTTGTTATCAAATGAAAAAAGAAGAAAAAAAAAGAAGAAGAAGAAGGCGCCGTCAGGATTCGAAACTGGTACCTATCGCATCAAAAGCGAATGTCTATCCACTACGCTATCGGGATCTCACTGATATGGAGAGGGTGTTTTACCTATATGTACCTAACAGTAGACAATGCCGCGTAATTGATCACTTCCGGGGTTATATGATATTTTGCGTAGAAATTTGATGCTTTATTTGACCTCATAGGACCAGGCGTTACATTTCACAGTCACTATTTTCAATCCCTTTACATGGTTCTCTGTCACATTTAAGGATCTCTAAAAAAATAAAGACAATTAACTGTCATGAAGTTTCTATACGTGTATTTAGGGTATCCAACAGGAAGTCAATCTGTACCGAAATTTTAGCCCAAGCACAGTTTGCCTGTAAACTAACTACAATCTTCGCAAAAAGTTGTTGGAACACTTTAGTGCACACAACTGCAAAACGAAATCAATAAGTCCATTGAATTATAGCTGTTAACATTAGGATATTTTTCCCTTCCCTCTGCCCCATCATTCAATGTTGCGACACCGATTAAAGATCATTCTCGAAATCGCGCGGATTTCCATTGCTGCAACATTAAACAGTGGAGCGGTGCATTATGGGATTAAATTTCGGGCTCAATTAATTTCCGGTTGTGAAACCCAAATTCTGCGTATTAGTGATGCACCGATAAGCCTTTTTTTAACCGATACCGATTATCCATTATTTGAAGAAATAATCAGCCGAAACCGACCAATTATTTTCCAATGTGAACGAACCATGAACTGAGGTATCAATGCAAAGAAGGGAAAACTAACTGAAATATTAAAGTACCAGGGTCCATATTCATTAAACCTTGCTTACCCTAGTGTACAACTAAATGTCCTTAAGTTGCCTGATAACTCTAGTTGCTAACTATTTGGTATTCATGAAGACAAACTAGTTTGAAGGTTACATTAGTTCTTTGCTAAATTTTAGAGCTGATCTAGAGTACTTCTAAATCACTAGTTGGCAAAAAGTCAACGAAGTAGAGCCTATAAATGGATAAAGACCTACTGCCAGAATGCACTTTTAATTGGATATACATTTATAGCATCCTTTATAGAGGTATAGACAAATTTTGATATTAAATGGCGACAATCATTTAACATTAAGGAAAACTATTATTTGAAGAAAAAAATCCCACACGTTATTCTTGGATTAAATATAACAAAAATACACGGTTGCTCATATAGTTGGAATAAAAATATTTTTAGAACTTTTTAATGTAAACGTCAATTTTTGATGAACATATCTGGAAACTGATGTTGCTTTTGGTCAGATTTGATAGGTAATCGTATTAAGTATGAAATGGAACACCGAATGTGATCAATTTTATCATGTACAGGTAAGGGGGCAGCAACAAAATTGGGTCAAAAATGTGATTTTTAGGCCAAATTTGATTTAACCCCGCCTTTGATCCCGTTACTTCTTTACTCAAGTTGAGTGGTTATATTGAATGTTTATCTGTAGTATAGTGAGAATCAGGTGATTGAATGTCTTGGTCACGCTTGATTGCGCCAAGAGAAGGCTTGGAAGCAAAGTACCAAATGATCCTCTAACGGCCCTAAATTTACAAAAATACGGTTGTGGTGAACGTGGAATGGTTTCCAGCGGTATATGACATCTTAAAAGGTTTTGAAGATGTCATGTATCGCATATACCGCCAGGGACCATTTGACGTTCATTACAACCCTATTTTTGTACATTGAGGGGCGTTGGAGGATCATTTTGTACTTTGCTTCCAAGCATTCTCTTGGTGCAATTAAGCGTGACCATGACATTCAATCACATGATTCTCACTCTACTAAAGATAAACATTCAATATGACCTTTCACCTTAAGTAAAGAAGTGATGGGGTCAAAGGCGGGGTCAAATCAAATTTGACCTAAAAATCACGTTTTTGACCATTTTTATTGTTGCCCCCTTACCAGTGCATGAAGAAATTGATTTCATTCGGAGTTCCATTTCACACCCATCAAGATAACCTATCAAATCTGACCAAAACAATATAAGTTGCCAGATATGTTCATCATAAACTGACCTTTACATAAAACAGTTGTAAAAATATTTTTATTCCAACTATATGAGCAACCCTGTATGTACCCTCTGCAGTTAACACTGTTACAGTATAATTGGGAGGCGTTGATAATATAAAAGAAATGTGAAACATAGCAATTAAAATGATTTTTTTTTTTGTACAAATGCAAATTTCTCTTTCTCAAGATTCAAACATGGTTTCTTTAGCATTGACATCTTTTGGGTAAGCCCAAAACTTGAGGATTGCTGACTTTATATTTGGAGTTTGTCTTTTTCTGACTGATCAGGGTTACAGTCATTATGAATTTATTATTATTATCAAACTAGAGCGCAAGCATAAAACATGATAGATATAGATACCCTATTTTAATAAAATATGATAGATACCTTATTCTAATATTAACCAGGGAGCAATGGGCCCCTTTTTTTAATCTTCATGCTATTTTTAGTTACACCATCTATATTGGTAGGTCTTGAGGAGTAGGTTAAGCACTGAGAGGGTGACCCACGGGACCCCCCTCTGGGGGGGGGGGGGGTTCAATCTGAACCTTATCGAAAGTATGTCAACATGGGTATCAAATGAAAGGAAATCACCCCAAAAACTCAAATATCCCAATTAAAATCCCCAGATACAAAGCGTTTGAGATTTATTGCAGAAAATGTAAGTTTGAGCAACATTTTTTGCCTTTATGGGGGCATTTTCTTGGCTATTTTCAGGTGCCGAATACATGTTGATTACTATAAAAACGCTTTTGTAATTTCATGAGGAAACTTAGGTAAAATATGATTTTTGTAATATTTTCTTTAATACTTGACCTAATAGAAATACTGACGCGTAAAACGTATCCTAAATTTGCATTTGAATATGAATCTGAATCTGAAATCTGAAGGTTGATTAGCATCGCAGACAACAAAATACTTTTCATGGTCCCAATCCCAAACTCAATCGGCGGAAAACACCATACCGAACCCACGATATTGCATGAGTATGTCCTTGTAAAATTGTGATAGCTCACCCCGAAAGGGGGGACTTTGAATATGATATCAATTTTGATTTTATCATTTCATCTGTTAAAGCATTTTCTAAGCTTTAAAATGACACCTTACTGTTTGTTGAAATTGATCAAGGCGATCAAATTTTACAATAGAAAGGCTGCTGGAAATTCCTATTATTGTCTGTAGTTTTTGCTGCCTATTTTTATCAGTTTCTCAAAAGGTGTTCTGTCGCAAAGTCCCCCTTTTCGGGGTGAGTCATCACAATTGGTATCTGGTAGCGGGGAGGCGGGGTGGTGGCGCTGAGTCAAGTATAATGCTGTAGGGATAGCGTGACCCGGGGCACTTATATTGATGAAATACCCCGAAACACCACAGTATAGCATATATACCATAAGTCGATGTTGTTTTGCACGTAAAAAATTAGAACAAAGCAGTATAGCGTCATCCAAAATGTGAAACATAAAATTATTTGCTGAAAAGCCGTCTCCAGGATTGTATGAGCTGGTTAGCTCAATCGATAGGTCGACCGACTCTGATGTCCGTGATCGATGGTTCAAATCCAGATTCCGAATGTGTTTTTTGAATAACAAAATGCATAATTTTCTATCATTATCAAATTCGTAAAATTGTAGCGTGTATGAGTGTTTTGGTGAACAGATTTGGTCAAGTATAATATTGCAAGCATGGCGTGACCAGGAAGGATCAAGTGATACCATTTAGAGTGTCAAAAACAGGCAGTTTAAAGTAATAGGTATATTTTCAAATCCTACTAATCTTCAGTAATGCATCACCTAATGTCTTAAATGTTTTTGGATGACCATTAAGTTAAGTTATAAATTTTGGTTGTTGCATTTGGAATCGAAACTTTACTTGAAACGGTTGTATTTTAATTGCGCCATTGAACAAACCCTTGTAACTTACAGGATTTAGATTTAAAGGAAATAACGCAGGAAAGAATAAAGAGGGATGGACAGAAGGACGTAAGCAAGGGGATGGAGGTATGGAGGGAGGGTGATCGGAAGAAAGGGAGGCCACTCTGTACTGAAAAAAAAATTTCAACTAGTCACGTTAGACACTCTACCGCGCAGGAGTCTGTACGTGCAAGAAATTCAGTCCCGTATTAGCCAGAGAAATAAGGCCTTGTATCCATTGGCTGTACCCATATTCCATGTGCACTGCTCTCGTTTCTATTGTTAGTAATTGTGCGGCGCAACACAGACAATAAACTTCGTTCTGCTTAGTGATCATATCAGTGGCATAGGTACGGCAGATATTCCAATTACCTGGTGCTCACCAAGTATGAACATGTTGATTGTTGGTGCTGCCAAGTCATAGGAATCATCTTCCGTAACAAGGCCACTGATATGATCACTAAGCAAAACGAAGTTTATTGTCTGTGTTGCGCCGCGCAATTACTAAAAATAGAAACGAGAGCAGTGCACATGGAATATGGGTACAGCCAATGGATACAAGGCCTATTACACACACGTATGAGCGGCATGGCATCAATCAAAAATTGATTCAATTGGGTGTTATGAAATCAGTATAAAGTGAATTAAAATTGTATTCATGATCTTACGCTTCCATGGTTTTGAACAATGTAGATAGCATGGTCTAGTTATAATCAAAGAGATTTCTG
>JXSR01S010866.1:44119-59904 GCA_000969725.1 Ophiothrix spiculata
GACGAGGCCATCCAAACCATCCCGAGTCGTCTGTCACGTGACCAATCCAGCTGGTCAAAACCTGACAAAGTGTTACAGGGGTAACACGAAACGTAATAAGTCCAGTAATCTGATTTAATTTTCACTCAATTTCAGAAATGTACGAGGGGGTATCAAAAAGTTTTAAACTTTACCCAGAAGAAATAGCGCCAGGAGTGAAATTTTATTATGAGATACTTTAGGCATCTTTGCATAGGCAATGTGCAAATTTGCACATTTCTCCCACTTTTAACTGTCTTTCTACAGACAATTATTGTAGGGATCCTCTGTATTGAAAAAAGCTGATTTTATATTTCCATGAAAATCAACATTTTTAGGTCGGCCATGTTTTTTTAAGATATTGTGACGTCATCCATGGACCAATTTCCATAATTTTGGTATCAATGGATAGAGGAAACTATATCCTTTACTATGGTGTCAAACAATTGAACTTTGGTGGTGCCAATAAGATTTTCTGGGCCTTGTAACCCTTCAAATAAAGAGATTTAATTACGCCGCATCTCTCAATTTCCTCCATACAGCTTATATTTTAAGCGAGTAGGTATATGACATCAATCGCCACCTTTTAAGAAATTAAAAGTACTTATGATAAAATTTTTGCACCATAATGTACATAAAGACGAGTGACTATTCTGACAAAATTTCATTGATATAGCTCAATCGCTTCTGGGTAAAGTTCAAAACTTTTTGATACCCCCTCGTACGTTTCCCTGCAAGCCCATTGTACATTTGGCAATAAATTGGTCAATATGTTGCTTGTCCACCCACTTGTCCAATAAAAGTCTATTATATGCTACTTTTCAAAATACACTGAGGCAAAGAAAGCCAATTAATTGGCTCATTGCTGTAGTTCATGGGAAAATGTTCACATCATAGCACAAATCATTTCTAGTTACATTTTTTTAATATTCTTTAACAATTCTATAATCAGATCAACTTGAATTTATATTTGTTGGTAGACCTACATGTTTCATTATTTCTTGGGTAAAGCCATGAATGTGAACATGATTTGAAAATTATAAAGAGTTCCTAAGCAGAACCAAGAGCAAGACTTACTGTTACTTAGTTGGTATGTTTTCAGTGGACAATTTTGAGCCAGAAATTAATTTTGTAATCAACTGTTTAGTTAAAAAAATAAAACAAATTCATTCAAAACATTTTGGGTACCACCCAAAGAGTTTCTCAAAACCGCCATCTTGTCTCTCGCTTGTGATCAAATTTTCAGGTTTTTACAAAATTTACAGTATATCAATAAATCAGCACATTAATATTTAATCAAAATGAACAACTAAACAGCCAAGATAATTATGACAAAACTAAAATTAAGAGAATTCTTACCTTCAATTTTAAAATTGAAGACAAAATAGTTGTCCCAGCTCACCTAGACTCTAGTATTTTTGCAATAACCACTCACTACCACGCGTCCGCCATTATAGTACCGATGCACATGCCACGTGTGTGACACACACAGCACCAGTTGCACGATGTTAAGCAACTCACATGCAGATGAAAGTGCATTGGGTCATGACCTCATCCTTCACTGAGCCAACGCTCTTAAATGCCTCGGCCTGTGGTCTCGACTTATCATTTATACTCTATGTCTATGGTTGACAATGCATGCATATAGGACTTCAGAGATGCCACAGGGTAGTACCCAAAAATCCTGAACTTTGCGAGCGTAGCGAGCCCCCACGGCATAAGGGCCCCTGGTGGGGTCCAGGGACAACGCCCCGGTGGGGGTCGAGAGGGTGAAGCCAGAGGTCTCCTACACTTAAAAACCCTCAAGATGCCCTTCTAGATTAGGCATTTACAAGGGAAAACAAACAACAAATTAGAACAGAAAATGCATGAATTCAACATTTTCATGTAATTTCACATTAAACATATTTCATACATGAAAAATTCAACCAACACTTACACCTGCTTTTTTCATAATTCCCACATGTCGTTTCTCTCTAACTAGTTACCAGCTAGACTCCTTGTCAATCTGTTTCCAATTGCAAGTGCCACATATGGCGACTCCGGTTGTTAAATTTTAAATCCGGAACTTTTCCAAGATTTTTCAAAAATCTGGATTTCCAGAAAAATCCGGAAAAGTGGCATCTCTGGACTTTAGGTCAATGCCACAATGGTAACTCCTATTACAGAAGTTATTCATTTCGTCTTGTGCTTGTCCTTTACACACAACTAGCACTAATTGACGGACAAGCCTTCCTATGCATAATCCACTTTTGAAACAAGTTGGTTCGCGAACCACTCTTCTCGTTTGGTGTCGTTTTGTATGGTCACTGGTGATAGTTTGGTCCATGTGGGATGACAGTTTTTAGAGTGACTGCAGTGATATCAAATAGACCTTGGAATGTCTCAGGTCAGCTTCCTGATTATTTGTAGGATTTTGACTTAAATTATGATTTGATCTCAATTACATTTTTTGGAAGTCAATAGGTTACACCTTGAGCCAATGGACTGAGCCAATGGCTATTCATAGTCCCAAGTTTGGTCCATGTGGGGTCAAGGGTTCACAAGTTTTAGCTATAACCTTGAAATGACACAAGGTTAACCTTTTAAGCATTTTGGAAATTTGACCTCAAATGGATCTTTGACCTTGACCCAAGGCATATCGGTATCCATGGTCAAAATTTGGACCACGTACAGTTGAGGGTTCATGAAATATGGCTGTGACCTTGAAATGACCCTTGGTCAAGTTTTTGAAAATTTTCAAGATTTGATGTCAAATGACATTTTGACCTTAAATGACTACCACCCCCCCCCCCCCAAAAAAAGTAAAAAGTTTTGAGAGTCCCTTCATGTCACCAAGTTTTGTTACCATACGGTTCAAGAGATATTCTGCTGACAGGAGAGTGGAGACGACGCACAGGAAGGTTCAATGAAGGGTATCTCTTCATTCACTATGTTCAGGCTAGACAAAAAGTGGGCTTTGGTCATTGTTACACTCTGGTATTCATTTAAAATATCTCTTAATTATGTTCAGGCACGATAAAGAGTGGACTTTTGTCACTGTTGCACTCTTAAAATAGCTAAGACTAAAGTCGGCGTCACAATTCTTCAGATGATGTAAAACAACGTCCAGAGTACAGGGCCTATTGTTTACAAACGCGATCGGTTCCCTGCAATCGGTGGTCACGTGACTGATTTTGTCCGAGGAATTTTGGCAGATTCTTCTTTCTTTCATCACTGATCAGTTCAAATGGGTTTTCACCAAGTGTTACTTTCAGTTGTGCCTGGCTTAAAAAAATGTACTGATATGTCTGTACCTGTACACTAGTCCGATCCTAGGACCTTGATTTTTTCAGTGTTATTATCAACAATACAAACCCACTATCTACATAGCTGACTGATCGCATAGCCCAGTAACCGCCCCTCCCGACTTTTTTTTTCGGGAGGGGCGGTTAGTCTGCTATGCGATCAGTCGTCTATGCATAACTCGGGCTTTCTAGTGAGTGATATAATGATGTGATACTGAACGCTATAGTGGATTAAGATTGTGGTTAGTAACACAGAAAAAAGGTCCTAGGGTCGGACTACCTGTACACCAATAAATAACAAAATCCATTTGATATGTGGACAATTTCATCATAAAACTGTCATGATTTTATTTGTGTCTTCATTCAATTCACATACAATAATCAAAACATGACCCTAGAGGGCGACAACAACAAAATTGTCATATTCACTTACATTTACAATGATACAATGTGTATCAAAACAAAATTACATGGTCTACATTAAACTTATCTTTGTGTAAGTATTGCAAACTAAATGACCATTCATGGACATGGTTTAGTAGTGTGGGTTTTGCTGTCAATACAAACTATTAATAAAGTTTGAATGTCAGACATTTTGTTGAAGCTATTGGATAAATAACAGCACATTCCTTGAAGCTTATATTTGCAATGTGGACAGGGACCACAACAATTAGGAAAGCATGTTACAGCCACCATAATGTGGGTATACACATGATATCACATGGATATTTTAGTATTAAAATCCCTACTTGATACAAAAAGCGTAGATAACGTTCGAGGAAATACTAAATGAAGTATATGTTCTTCCGCAAGTATCAGAAAATATCAAGCCAAAATCGTAAGTGCAAATATTTAACTGGAGAAATTAAAATGGGAAGTTATTTAACAGAGAATTTGCAAAAACTGCATATCATTCAATTCTTTGCTGGCCTTTCCAAAAGCAGGTTTTAAAACACAGTTCAGTTCTCCTTTGTATTTATTGGCTGTTAATTTACCAGCCTCCCCCTCATAACTTTCCTGGTAACAATTTCCTGCCCTGCCATCCAATCCAAACATATGATACATTTAATCTACAGTGCCATTGTTCTTCTTTCATTCACCATCAAAATAATTAATGGCACATTAAATGCTTGAATATGTTTGTCTGTCAAGAATGACCATGGGCGCAAGCTGAGCACTGGGATGATGCCCAATGCTCTCACACCAGTAGTCTTTCTTGCTCAAGAAAGGATGGATAGCCAAAGATAACCCATTCCTCCGAATAAAGCTACTATCCATTGTGAACAGAGCTCTTTATTCAATTTTGAATAAATACAAAATACAGAAGACGGAGTAACTCCCCCTGGAAGGAAAAGTATGGACTGAAAACTTAATGCACATACAGCACCATACAGATTTTCTTGTTACTTTAGCAAAAGTGAAGAAAACCTGTTTCTTGCACTATATCCTCTGTGTGTGATGTCATTTGGCTTTCTAAAAATACAGAGCGTAGCTCGCTCATTACCTTTATTTTGACGACAATGTGTCTGCAATTCTAACTATTATTAGGACACTAATAAATTCCATACATTTTACAGTACTCAAAACACCATTCACCATTTACATTTCAATTCAATTACAAATATGGAGAAAATTGGTTTACAAATGGGTATTAAAATATTTCAGTTAAAAAAATTCCACTTTGTAGAGTTAATTCATTTAAAATTTCATTCTGAATAATTGACAATCGTGAAAAATGTGTACAGATATTGCTAATATTGTTGAATTCAATTGTTAAAAAACATTGCTCTCAGATGAGAGAAAGGATTGTATTATTATCTTTTTTTCTTGGCAAGTATAATCCTGTAATTGTCTGAGCAATTCAATTTGGAAAACAGTTTGCATTTTAATGTTGTTTGAAATGCATGTGATAATTAACATTATCATGTAAGACCAAGCAGTCCTTCTTGGATAGGCAGAAAGATACTGCAACCTGCCCACCAAGAAGTAATTAGATGGTTTCAGTGATAAATTTTCAAAAAACTCTCATCTGGTCCATATGCAGAAACACAACTAAAGTTAATTCCGTAAACATTTTGAAGAATAGTACATTGTGAGAAAAATCTGCGATAATTTTTGTTCTTGTTTAAAGATGTAAACTGAAACTTTTGATATTTATTTCATTTGTCTGTTTTAGAACATTATAATAATTTTTAGAACAAAAAATTGTTTAGTTCTTTAGTTAGTCCCTGACTAAACCAATTTTTGTTCTCTTTGAAAAAATTATGAATGTTTCAAAACAGACAAATGGTTAAATTATAGAAAATTCAGCATGGATCTGTAAGCAAAGACATAATTTACCACAGATTCAAAAAAGTGTTAATTTTGAAGGAACCATTTTCACTTAGTCTTGGAATAACTTTGGTCCTGTTATGTACATACGGACCTCACTGCCTAATATGCCGGCTGGTATGAGAGCAACTACATTAAGTCAAGATAAAAACAAGCCTCAAACCAATTCTTAAAAAATTACAATCTACATACACTTTTTCCTTTGGCCCCATAAAAACTACAATTTCTAAAACAAATATCACTTTTTACATACTTCGGTGGTAAACGATGAAAAAAAAATCACAACTTGACAAGACAACTTTGATATATGAATATCATTCTGTAGGGTTTTTTCACTGACAAAGAATTAATAGAGGTCAAGCAAATGGAAATAATGTCTTTTGTGGAAATTGTATTGTATTCTTGCACACACTTAGAAGTTTGCAAACAAAGGTATATGCATGTATATATTATTTATGATTTGCTTATGAATGTTCCAGCATAAAAAGCAAGTTTGTCAAATAATAACAAAAAATGTCTTGATATACAAGTAATGACTATAAAATGAATTATGTGCTTGTGCGGCGTTGTGCCATCATAAAATACATTTTGGGCCAAATTTATGCTGTACATTTTTGATGGAGAAAGTTGTCAACATAGCATTTTTAAATACAAATGATTGACAACGTACAAAAAAAAATGCCATTTTACAAAGATTTCCCTCCTTTTCAGCTGGTATTTCCTCAGATATAGCATTTCTAAGCTTATCTGAGGAAATGCCAACTAAACAAAATGACTTAGAAGTCATACAATTTGCCCCTATAAAGATGCATTGTGGTGAGGACCAAAGTTTGATATTGGCCAGTGATTACCAGTGAGCATTGTTATTGGTCACAAATGTCAACCTTTTTCCACACCAGATTGTTTCTTTCATTCAAACAGCACTTTGAATCAGTGTAATATTGTACAGCCATACACACCATATAGCAAAATTGAGATTATATCTTCGTTGTAGGCAGACTATTCTGAAACCTTTGGCAAATGCTTGAGAAAATAAAATATCTATAAAATTTTTTAAAACAAGGGACATACGTTTAAAAACATGAAAACGTGCTTTATGGAATCTTTAATCTGGGATATAAAGGGGATGACCATTTGATTCCCAAGATCATACATTAAAGGAAATAAAAACATAGAATCAACACAAAATAAAAACCAATGACTAAATAATACCCAACCTATGCATGTAGTTATTCCAATTAAAAATGGACTTGAATTCACGTTAAATCAAAATGGGCGTCACTAATTTGCTAGTCTAATGTCTAAAATCACTATTATGTAAATAAATACAATGTTCATGACACATCATTTTCTTGCAAGTTTCTACCAAAACAAAATTGCATTTAGCATATTGGGTGTGCTCAATTTTTACATCTTTTGTCATAATCACCAATACAATAATAAAAAACATAATTATTGGTATAAGTTTGTTTGTCTTAGTAACTATGCATAATTATTATCACTAGGATTGATATTCAGTTATATACAGCCTGTTCTCTTCAAAATATAGAAACAACCGACTGATAGTAACTTGACAACATTTTTTATTTTGAGATCTATAAAAATACCGCCAAACCTGAAATTTCATTCTCGCCAAAAAAGTTTAAAATCTTTCCATGATTTTCATCAAAATAGACACGTTGACTCATTCACCACGATATATATTCGGCTAAATCACAATCGTTCTTCCTCCTCGATTCGTTTGACATGACCAAAAAATGACACAAGTTTAACTAACACACATCCTAATATTCGCTAGCATTGATTCTGTACAACTGTTCAAGAATTACAAACTTTTTTAGAAAACAATTTTGCTAATTAACATTTAAATACAGTGAAATACACATGTTGACTTTCATCACACTGACACTCATGAATTGTATAAAAAACATTTCAGAATTTGATTATTACCATAATGTTATCAACTTGTTCAAATAGCATTCTATGCACACTGGTGAACATGTATAATCTATGCCAATAAAATAGTATTTTTCTAATGTCACTAAGACAGACTTGATATGTGACCCGTCATATCGAAAGGTACCTTAATACCGGCATAGTAAATTACGAGATACAGGCCATTGAAGCTGAGCATAGTCAAAAATCACGTCCAAGGTCGAATTTCTAATTTCATCAGAAATGTTACCTTTGAAGTGTATTCTATCATATTAATCAGGTTCCAACATCCAAAACATAAGACAAATGTTTTAAAAACCGAGATAAAAATCCTTTCTCCATTCACATTTAACCAGTTCAGAAACTTTAAACTTGATTTTCTCAGAACTTTAGTTTTCGGAATCAGCCCGATACCTTTTACCAATTTCCAATAACCAAAAGCAAGGTGTCATTTTAAAGCTTAAAATATAATCTTTCAGATGAGACCAAAAAATCAATTTTAATTTTGGGACCCTTCAGGTACCTTTCGATATGATGGGTCACATATGATATTGTCATCAAACCATCTGTGCTCTTATAAGGACTATTGCTTTATTGCAAATCGATAATGATCTCCTGATAGGAAAATCCTGTTCCTTTGGCATCGCTAAATATTGGGGCTATCAGATCTCTATAGTCAGCTTCGATGGATGTTGCACTGTGCATCTGGATCTATGCCAGATAGATCTGGATTTGATGACTGTGCAGCCACTGGGTAGATGCAAAGAGATGGAGATGTGAAGTGATCTGGATCTGCACTCCCGTGTAGATAGTCTCATTGATGTACATAAAAACTTGCAAGGACCTTTTACTAAAAGTCTATTAAAATATGTGAGTGGTTTGATATTACAGGCATGAGAATGATTTTTCATGAAAATATCTGAATTTAGTAAAATTTAACCCCCAAAACACTAAAAAGGTTACATCAGCCCCCAAATTATCTGAATTTGGATGATAAAATATCTGAAATCAGATAATTATCTGACAATTCTCATGCCTGATATTAGTATATGAATAACAGAACTTTCTATTTCAATAATAAGCAATGAACAAGATGAACAAAAAGTGCTGTTGACTCATACCATATCGAAACCAAGGATCCATTCATATAGATAGTTCCTGATGACTGTGACATAATTTATGGAATACAAAAAGCTGGCAAGACAGTGTGCAATGAAGTCTGCATTAGATTTAAAATCTTATAATTACTCCATCAACAGAATATTTCAGGATTCCTATCAAATAAATTCATTCACAGAATATTCCTCTGGTGTCTGCGGATATTTGAAAGAAAGATTTGCTCAATCTGGGCCCATGCCACTGGTAGTCAGCTATTCACAATAACAATACATAAGAGTTCTCCTGGTATCTAAACATAACCTATCCACATATATGAGCACTCTCGTCTTCATTTCCATCCACTGCCAAGTTTTACATACTACACACAGTCAGTTCTTGAGTTCTATTCACAAACCACTAGATATCTAATGCACACCTGTTCAGATTTGTACACAATGTATTCGTTTTCTTCCAGGGAATAGCGCCCTGAACTTGAATTCAGCTTGCCCAATGGTAGGATGGCACCTGTAGTACAGGACAAAAAGACATCATTATATTGTTTAATAAAAAAATTCCACGGACAGAAGTTGGCTTAGATTAATCATCAACCTCTTAAACCCAGTTCTATTCTTAGGAAAGCAGGAAATACACAGAATTTCCAGTATTAACTCTTCCATCAACTGAGCATTTCTACCGTACATGCCATTTACATTTACTTATGTAATTATCCTTAATAGACACTTATCAAAAGCAGAGATGTTATGCATGAATAATCAAATTTCCTGAAATGCGTAAAAATTCCATTCAAACAGAGCAGTTTCCAATTCTTTTGTACTTGGTTTAATTTCCTGAAAATGCAAATAAAGGACCAATTTGGGTCAATACTTGAACAACATGAATAATCTTGGAAATTTCATATATATACGTCTGCATCAGAATCGCAATTTTGTCTGATTTTCTGCTAATTCTATGAAGGAGATCTAATGCGATCAAACTGATAGGACAGAAATTAAGTTATCAAATTTTATACATATTATAAGGACTTTGACATTATTCTTCTCACCTGCTGGTAGTAATAAATCATGTCTTGGATCAGGATAGCTGCCGCCACATCCCTTGATACTGTTATATGCAGGTTTCAACTCCGTAGTGAACTCCTCTTTCTGCTCATCTACATGACCTAAAGCAACCTGGGAATTCAAAAATGTCATGAAATACTTGTTAACCCAAGTTGATTGCTGTTGAACACAGAACCACCTCTCTATTGAATTTCTCTTATTCGGAGAAGTAAAACTGATCAAGAAAATTTTTAATGGCAATTAAGGTTTATAATATAAATTATATTGAAAGTAAATTCAAATTATCTTTATAAATATTCTACATAATTCAATGAAGACTTCAGCATAATACATCTGTATAATCTGTACACATTGCCTGGAATAGTGTTTTTGAAGGTTAAAGTCAGTGAGTGTAGTTATACTTCAGTGTTAGTTAGGGCGTCCTGTCCTGAGCTGACAGTAATTTTATTCCCCGTTTCTTCATGCAATACAAGAAAATATTAATGGTTTGGGTTTGTATCACACGAGGCTCCTGTGATACGAACCCAAACTATTAATATCTTTTTCGTATTGCATGAGAACAAACAGGGGATAACAAATTTATCACTCAGTAAACACAAATATTGATAGCAAAAACTTCAGAATGTCAGGAAAAATGCTTTGAAAAAGGATATTTTGATTATTTTTTATAACATTGCAATCAATTTTAGATTTGTAGTTTTCCGGGCTTGATTGACAGCTGTGCGCGTTGTTTCTATCGGCATCGCGTAGTAAAAAGCGTTGTGATTAGTCTCGCACGTATAACAACAGCGCTGCTTTGTAATACAACTATATGTTCCAAAAGCAATACAAGTCGGATTGGTACAAGAGCTGTATGATACAACTTTTGCGTATCAAATAAATAGAATTTCTAATCACATAGAACTTTGAAATTTAATTCAATACGGAAATATCCTTTTTAGCTCTTAACCAATGAAACTGTTGCATTTTTATCTACTGAGTGATAAGTAAGTTTATCAGCAAAGCTAGCGAGATGGATTAAATCATCACTGTACATTAGCTAACTCAATATCCCTGTTAGAGCATAGGTCAATAATACTTACCTCACAAAGTAACATGTATCTGGTGTTCGATTCTAGGTTATGGTAGGAGTCACAGTACATAATACTTTTCTGAAATGCATCAGCAGTGTAGATACCCTACAGAGAACATTAAACATGAAGTATTTGTCAACTTCCTTGTAATATTACATTCATATCTATAATTACGAGTGGTTGCAGTCTGTGATACATTACTGCACTACAAACTGCTGCAATTTGTGGTAGCATCTTAGTGAAATGTGTTTAATTATTCAAAAATTGTATCCTGCCAAATCTGAATCACAACATTGGAGCCTCTGATGGCACGAGCAACAAACCTCTCTTGACAAAGCAACTTACACTGCCAAACATGCATCTAGTGATGATCTGGTGGCATGACCAGTAATCCACACTTGAGTATATGACAACTAACACAGCTAAATCTGAATCAGTGATGAAAGCCTCTGGTTGTGTGATCAGGAAATATTTGGGACAACTTAAGATGCAAAATCTTCAACTTTTAATGGGAGCCTCTTGTAGCGTAACAAGCATGAGTATTCAATTTAATGCTGAATTCATTGAACATAACCTCTTGTGAATTGTCCATCATACCTCTTGAGTTGAGTACACTAACAACTTACCCTGCCAAATCTGAATCCAGTGATGGGAGCCTCTGGTGGTGTGACCAGCAAACCTCTCCTCAGTATACTGATCAGATTGGTGGCACTACTGCCATGCCATAACAACCTATGGTTGTCAAGGTTACATGCTGCCAGACGATCTTCTTCTCCTTTCCTGGAGATGCGGAAGATGGACTTGATGTTTTTTGCAGATTGGTCATTCCAATCGCATGGTTCTCCTTCTGTGTGAAAAAAAGTTAAACAAAATAACTGAGTGTAATTGATTCAGAGGGAAGAGGTTTGTCCTTTTGTTGGAAAGGAATGATTTGGGTAAAGACTTCTGTTCAAGGACACAGCACTTTGACTTAAACTCGTAACCTTGCAGTTACAAATCCGATTACTTGTTTATAAAATCTTAATATAAGGTAGCCACATTGGTAGGCATTATTTAGATCAATATGAGCTCATTTCATAACATTAATGGTGCATTCAGAGTCCAGCGATTTCATCACTGCAACATCGCTTGAAACCTAGCGATATGCAATCTTTACATGTGATATTAGTAGGGTGCATTCAAGTCGCATGACTGCACATTGGTAGATATGTTGCATTGGTGAAATCGCTGGACTCAAAAGGCACCAAATACTCCCTAAATTATAAAAAGCATATATTGGACATAATGGACAAGGCCTTTACTACCACACCAACAGGTCTGATTTGCTGAACAGATGCTAAAATGTATGTACATTACATTCTTCATAAATCAGAATGGTATTAATTCATTAAAGCCAAATAAACAGGATGGCACTAATAGAAAGGGTATTATGGAATTTTTGAATAATACTACAAAGAATAAATACGCACTCGTGTTCTGTATATGCTGCAAGATCAGTTGAGCTTCTGTACTGTTTTCATCTAGGAGTTGCATTTGACACTCAAGACTTCTATACACATAATCTAGCGAGTTGATGTTGGCTTTTTTATGATGAGCACCCAACAGAATCCTGTTGGTCAGCTCTAAATCCATTAAATTGTTCAGCTTCTGAACGGCAGTGGATAACTCGTCGTCCCTGGTCAGCGGCTCAATTTTGTCCCAGGAAAACTGATAGTAGGGTATTAGTTCAAAGAACTCGCTGCTCATGTCTGCAATCTGAAATGTTCCAATAAAAACAATAGAGATAAGTTAATTCCCACTTCTGGTCACATCAAAAGAGTTTCTCTCCTCAAAACTTGCATCTTTCAATTTTGAAATTCCCATAAACCTGAATACCATGACAAATCAATATATAGCATATTTTTTTTTTTTTTTTTTCAGAGTTAAAAATGCTTTAGCAATAGTACCGTATAAAAGCAGTATTTTGCTGGATCAATATATATAGCATATATTTTTTAATTTATTTTTTTGGTTTGCTGAAGTTTTTCAGAAAAAAACCCAGATTACTGTAAAAATCTTAAATTAGGCTAAAACCAGGCTGAAAAGAAATAAATTTTCAGAAAAGTTGAACATCCCTCCGTGATTGGACTTACCTTTTCCATCAGGATCTGGTATTTATCTGAATCACTGAAGGTAGCTTGTTGTACTGCATCTGCTTCTTCTAAACTTTCCCTGTAAAGCACACACACATTGAAAATAATAAGTTATGATGACTATTGCAGAGATGCCAACATTCACATCCAGCAATCAGGGAGGCTTCACACAGAAATCAGGGAGGTTTTCAGAATTACATGCAAGTTAATGGGAACAAAGCCTTTCTGAATCAGGGAGGTTGTCAAATTTAGGACAAATTTGTAAGAAAATTGAATGAATTTTCACGGAGCCTCCCTGATAATCAGGGAGGTTTGGCATCTCTGCAACTGATATGCAGTCTTTGCATTTCAATAGTGCTGATGGCCAATTATTTGTTATTTGGAGCTGTTGTAATGTAACACGACACATTTGCATATTGTCTTACTGATTTATTACATGAAAACTATTAATAAAAAAAGAAATATTAAATCCAACTGATCATGAAGTGTCATTGTGACCAACATGAAAAGGAAATCAATATATCAGCTTGCTGTACTTGCTACAAACTTTTACAAGCACGGCAAGGTTGTGATTCTGCACTTAAGAAGTTTTGACATCATGCGACAGCCAAGACAGAGTGTCTGTTGCGCAACAACATGACAAACAAGTCAGCTTGAAAAAGCGATGGAAAACAGACACTTAATGCACAGCACAAGATGGTTGACCATTCTTTGACACAGAATCAATTTACCTGATTTTAAGGAGAATCTCCCTCCCTTTGAGCAGTGTTTCTTTTGGAATATATCCAAAATTCCACATATCTGTGTCGACACTTGAAGCCTTGAGAGATGCTGTCAACATCGGTTTGCTTGTCTAATGAGAGAAAAAAGAAACAGAATATAAATGTGGTTAGGAAAGATATACAAAATCTAGAAACCGATGACTCATGTCATTTGTAGATCATTCTTAAGGGTATAACGCTATGCATTTTACATTCCTTCTGCTTTTGTTATGGTTGACTGTCACAAATTGTCTATGGTATACTGAAACATAAGGCGTTACTCAATGGGCAATATTTCAAACAGGTTCCTGAAAATGCGTTGTTAAATGAGAAAACAGAGGATGAAATGTGCCAAGGTTTTCATAACACATGTAGAAATTGATCCTGCAATAAATAAATAAAGCTGTCTTGTTTTCTTTTCTACTAAGTGATGGGCAATAAAAAGAAGCAAATCACTGAACTAGGATGAGTGTGTTCTTACCAGATGCTTGATAACCTCTTGTACAGCCATGGGCAGCTTGGACGGAAGATTGGATTCCAGATTAAACTCAAACTTCTTGATGGCTTTCCTTCTCTTCTTATTCCAGGGATCTCTCTTGGCCAACTGATACTTCTTCGTTTCCTTTTGGAAGCTACAAATAGGAATAAGAAAAAATAATACATATTTGTACAGGGAGTATTTCTACAAAAGGTAGAGAAATTTACTGAAAATTCTTATGCCTGCAAAAAAAAAAATCATAATTGAAATGTGCTTTTTTTTTTATACTAGATTATAACAACATAACAAATATTAAGAATTACTGCAATTCACTTCAAAGGTGCAATTCATGATTCCAACATAAAATACCATCTCTTTTTTTCCCCATGTATTGAGATAGATTAACACAAAATGCATACATGCTGAAAATTTCACTTGATTCTGATCGTTTCAAGTTATCAAGTTAGGAGTTTGACAATCTTTTTAAGAATCTCCATAGTCTTATAGCGGTGGTAATTATTCTTGGGGCCCTGACAATAAATAGAAAATAGCAGTCTCTCATTTTTCTCAAGAATGCAAAGAAACTTGCTAGTAAGGTTTGGTACTTGCATAAAGGTTTCGTTCAATGACTCTTATAAGCTAAAAATTAGATTTTTGATAGAGGTGACCCAGATAGTTCATGAATTGCCCCTTTTATGCATTCTACTTTCTTTGATAAAACAAATTGTCAAACACAAATTAAAGTCTGTGTACTCAGTGACACTCCAAAAGATATAAGTTATGATTGGCCAGAGTCTTCAAATCCTTGGTCAATCAATTGCTGCTGATTTGATCCCATAATATATGTGGGCTGCTCTGGCAAAATGAGAGGAAAGTGGCAAATCTACATTTTGAATAAATAGCATCTAAAGTAAAAATAAGGTGAAAAAGTCAAATTTCGTTTTTGACATAAAACGCCTCATGCATAAGTGTTTACCTATACCTAAAGTTTTGAAGGCCAACTTGGCAGGTAAATGCCATTATTCACGGTTAATTGATTGCATTGTGCTATTAAACACTGTAGTAATGACTATCTTTGAAATCAATTTGCAGCTAATTTTTACTGCAATATATTCAGTGAACTGCTTTGGTTTTTGACCTCTAAATGAAGAATGGAGAGAGAAAATTTGACATATTATATATCATTCAAAAGCTAAGAATATAGAGAATTATAATATGTTATAAACTCCATTTTGAAATTTTGCGACTTTCCTCTCATTTTGCCTGAGCACCCCTGATATGTTCAATTATGAGATAAAGCCCCTCTTACCTCTTGATATTGCTCCAGGCATTGCCTGACTTCTGTTTGAATATTTTACAGAATTCGCTGACTGCCTCTTCCTTCGTATTGTACGGTGTCCTTTGATATTGTCCCTCGTCTCCAATACGACCCCATCTGGTGAACAGCAGATACATGCCTTTGCCTTTTTGATGGATTACCTGTGGACAATGAGTTACAAAGAAAAAAAAAACAATGCTTACTTCATATCATTACATTAAAAAAATGTAAACAATCTTTGTTGTAATGTTGATATCAACTCTAACCCCCCCCCC
>JXSR01S010867.1:14103-25269 GCA_000969725.1 Ophiothrix spiculata
ACGATCCACGTTGGATCAAAAGTGATCCTTAAAGGAGCAAAATAAAATGATCCGGAAAACTACTCGTATATTTGATCCCGGCCTTCTAAGAGTGTAGAAACAATGTTTACCTTCTTCTGACACTTTGTCAAAGTCTGTTTTTTTTAATCAAAAACATTCATGTTTTTCATGTTTAAAACAAGTAGTAAACAGCGATATTAGTATTGAATAAAATCGACTTAAGGGGGGGGGGTACAAGATGTCAAATTTCCAAAATTCTGTTCGATCACAAAATTTGAGATAATAGCATGAGATGAAAGTGCTGAACCTCTTCTTTCTAATACTTTTTGTTTGAGTTCAATCGGACATTGGTTCCAAAGTTATGGTCATTTAAACTAAGGTAGTCACACACGGCCCGATGCTTTTTCCTATACATCACAGATTGAATGTATACAAAAGACATTCAATCTGTGATTTAAAACAATTTCTTTAAAAATATTTTTTGATAAAATTATTACAATTTTTAAATGAAATTCTTTTGTTATTTTATCAAAATAATACATTCGATACGTTCGATTTCTTATACATTTCTTAATTTTATCTCACCCAGTTATATTTAAGCAGTCTATTTTTAAAAAAATCTGTAACTCCGCTAATTTAAATGCGATTCAAGTTTAACCGAAATGGGCTCAAAATGTGTGTTAATTTATTATCTAATAATCTAATAGCTACTTGTAAACTTAATTTTCCAAATTATTTTTTTTACCAATTTTTAAATTTTCGAAAATGTTTTCGTTGATATCTCAAAATTGGAAAATGCACAAAGTTGCATTGCGGGAACAACCATAACTCAAAAACGAAAACTTGTATAGCCATGAAATTTGGAACAGATGTTAAGCTCATATGTAGCTACAAAATTGTGAAGCCGGATTTTTGATATATATCATCAAATTTAAATTATCCTGCAAAATGTCCTGATTGGTTGCCATGGCAATTAATCAAAAAATCCGGCTTCATGGTTTTGTGCGTATTATCCATATACACCCATACCCCAAAGATGGTTACTATGCGGTATATAGTTTTTGAGTTACATTTGTTCTGCATTTTAGCCAATCAGAGCCTCTGCTTGGTGGTATCAAATATGACCTCAACTAGGGGTCATACCCTACATACTGGTATGCAACATGCCTTGATCGACGTTTGGGAAAGTGCTAAAAAAACGAAATGGGCTTAAAATGTGTGTTAATTTATTATCTTTAATAATCTAATAGCTACTTATAAACTTAATTAAACATATTGCTATCTCCAATCTCAAACCAATGTTTAATTAGTAAACTCTACTCAGCTGTATAATTCCGTCCAAAAAAATCAAACTCCTGCAGCAGTTCTCCAGCTTCTCCGGCAAATTCAATTCCACTTCTAAACTTTTAGCTATCCATCTAACACTGACCAAGCATTTTTCACTTCTGCCCAAATTCACTTTGCTTGGGCTCAATAATTTTTACATTTGCATAAAAATTCCCCCATGTTGTCATACAATCTTTTTTAACACACTGGTAATTTCCTATCTAGTATATTTACAATGCAAGATAAATACAAATACCTTAAGAAGGTACGTACGTAATTCGTGTATCTACACTTATACAAGCTCAATACACTTGAAACTTAGTCACAACAAAGTTGGCAAAGAAAAATACGCATTTTCAAAATTTTTAGGTCGCGGTTGCCATGGTAACGGATTTTGTGGTGTCGTATTACACTTGAAACGGGGACAATCAAAACTTCGAAAAGGAATGTTTTATAGATCTGGTTAAGGGCTCAAATTGAAGCTCTTGAACCAATCTGTGCATTAAACCGCAAATATTGGCTTTTAAACATGGTTGACTATGTTATTCATGCTTATGAATATTAATGAGCTGTTTTAACGGTCAAAATTTATGTTTTTAAGATTTTTAAGACTTATTAAACACACTGACCCATATCCAAATATTCATATTTTTTAGATTTAATGCACAGATCTTTTCAAAAGCTTTAATTTTAACCCAAAACCAACCCTGTAGGACATTCCTAACTGGAGTTATGTTTGTCCCTAGCGAGAAAACTCGCTAAAAAGCATTATTGTAGAAAATGGCTTTTAAAGTCTAGAAACACCTATTTCGCATATTCTGTCAACAATTTACAAACAATTTCACATTATTTGTATGAAATATAAAAGTGATATATTTATTACATTTAATAACAGTTAAAAAACCTATAAAATGTAATAGTTTTCCATGATATGATTTTTTACAGATCATTTCCTTAAAAGTCACTGGATGAAAAACAATAAAAAACATAAGAAATTACTTGTATTTCTTTTGTTTCTTATTATTGTCTCGCCCAGCAGGGCGGGACTAATATAGGGTTGTGTTCAGCGCCGACCATGTATTTATGGAGGAGCACGTGATAGGTAAAGCCTGATAATTGTCATTTAGAATAAATCAGAGGTACATTGCAAGCACGTTCATGACTTTTAAAATATTTTTTCTGATAATGCTGATAATTATTGAGATCGTACCCGATTTCTAAATCCTCCTGTAATTCATTTAAAACCGTTAATTTATAAATAGATCACACTGAGATCAGGCTATAACATGTAGAGTGAACTGTTAAATTTAAATTTTGCCCATGTAGGCCTATAAAAATATAAAGATTTCAAAACCGTTTAGGTTGAGCGATCAACCCCCCAAAATCAAAATATATCCTGATTATTATTTTTATAATTATTGAATGTGAAAGGTAATACGTAAATTGTTTTGCGAGACTCGCTTCATTGTTCATGCATCCATCACGCAATAGCTGGTCATGGGCGGTACACACAAAATGAAGTTGTAAAATTCCTACGGAAGCTTAAAAGTGCTACCGACATTTTAAATGATAATCCCGGTAGTCGTTAGAAACTGTGTTCGTTTCCTTCTAATTGTTTTCTTTTAATGATTTTCATCAGTTTTTAAAAATACTTTATTAAAAATCGCTGATACATGTACATGTTTTTCAATTTTGTACTATGAGCCTGGGGCCAATCAAATTCCGGAACGTAACGGGAATGTGCGGCAACAGCCTCAGAAGGGAGAGGGTCTTAGACTTTCGATGATTATTCAAGGGGGATTAGCAGTATTCTCGCTAAGGTTTTTTTGATCTTGTGACAATAAGAGCAATTATGAAAAAGTTGTGGTCATTTATAGTGAGAACATTTATTTTCTGAAAAGAGCAGAGCCTGGAAAATAGGGTTATTCGGTGAGCGTTTGCAAAACATGTATTTAAAAGGGTCATTCAGCATTTGCCTCGGAAAATGGGGGTTATTCGGTGAGAGCGTTTGTGCCTTGTATTTATGAAACCAGTGAGCATGTTGAAAAAGAGGGGGGGAGGGGATTCAGTGAGAACTTGCAAAAATTAAAAAAAAAATCGGTGAGAGGAGGTGACAAATTGGAAGCCATAGACCGGAACCGTAGGCCCCTAGTCATCATCATTGGGAGACACACATTGGTGCAGAGCACCAAACTATATCTTATTGTTTTAATACGGTTGTTTGAATTAAAGACCTGAACAAAACTGATCATAACTTTGGAACCCAATGTCCGATTTATATGGGGTGGGGGGAGTGCTGGGAAGGGTATAAAATGCACTTTCTGTCCATTATAACTCTTAAAAGTGATGTTCTTAACCTAAATTACCTACGTATTGCCCTAAATAGCAATTGGAATTCCCTAAAGATGATCTGATTAATGATCTAATTATGGAAATTCCACCATCTAGCATCTGATTGGTTCATGCAAACAATTGCCTATCTATCTAATTGGAAATCACCTAAAATTGCAAAATAAAATTCACTCAGAAAAAGTCCCTTTCTGTGGCAATCAAAGATCTCAATAATTAAGTATCACTAATTAGATAATTAATTAATCAACAAAAACGAACAATTAGGTTTCACATAACAGTATGCAACATGCCTTGACCGACGTTTGGGAAAGTGCTAAATTTCATCATTGAAAATTTCGTGCTGAGATCTTGTACCAAGTGTTTTAAGGTGATATGTGCACCAAAAATAAATTTTTTGAAACTAAAAATGCTAGGGACTTCATATTTAGGTATATGACACATAATATCATAAAAAGAGAAAAATTCAAAAAATTGCCTAATTTGCATATTTTATTGGACGCCATCTTTGACTTTCGGAGTCGAATTTCAAAAGGGAAAAGAGAAAATCAAAACAAACAAAGTATGGAATTAGATTTTTTGAAATCCGACTCCGAAAAATCCAAATTAAAATTGCTTAGGGCTACTGTTAATAACGTCGTCCATTTACGTGCAAAACTCACTTTTTGCTGAACCTAATCCTGACCATTCAAATCAAATTGATATTCGTCAAATTGAAATTGGATTCATCTTATAACAAGGCTAAAATGCTTTTCCATACCACCCGAAAACATATACATGTATTTTCAGTTACAATTAATATTAGCAGAACCCTTAAGCTCTAATATATACACAACACAAATTCATGGGCAAAACGACGTCGCAAGATTTAAATAATTTATAGTTGTTTGTTTGCTTTGCTCACTTGCAGTTTAGGATCCCTAATAAGAGGTTTTTACGACTCGCTCATTTCGCCCGGGGGGGGGGGTGTTGCATGTGGGAACCTCAGCGGCAAATTGAAAATTCCGGGGAAAAATGCAGGTCTTTAGTGTGAAAATTACTAATTGGCTATACAATTTGCATATGATCCACGGTTTCGAGCAGAAATCAAGGTACTGAAATAAAGATATCAGTTTTTCCGTTAGTGTTTACTGGGCCTAAGCTCTTTAGATTAATAATTTGTAAAGAAGGCAAAAATAATAGGTATTAGACCCTAGGACAGAAAATAGGGGGCCATTAAGTGCAAGACTTGGGAAAAATAGGGCATTGGGTGTCAGCTGGGCGATAACAAAATGGAGTCTATTGGTCTGCAGTTACTATCCATCGACACATGGGAGTACGCTTAGCTGGGAGTGCCCCCGGGTCTCTCTTTATTCATGTATACAGGGAAATAACAAAATAAACGCGTAGCTGAATCTTGACATTGCTAAAAGCTTTTCCTATAATTAATTCAAGAGCAATGACATATTCGAGTTGACTTATATTCAAAAGCTTTAAAACACTTGTATGCTTAAATGACATGATGCATTGATGAAGTGTGTTTTAAAAGGTATGCTTACTTATTCGCATCTCGATGTTCAATTACCGGTATATCGAGCAAAAGTAAAACCAGTGGCTTCTAACGATGCTTTAGTGCGAGCAGCACAGCACGATAAATGTGGGATATTTATACATGTATTCAAAAGTCTTTTGTTGTGCCAAAAGTTGACAATATACTTTGCACAAACTGCTGAATATGTTGTTTACGCAATGATTTATACATCTAAAATATCATTGCAAAAACATTTTTGTTAAAAAGTTATAATGAGAAATGTTCCAGCAGGTCATTTTTGCCAAACGAGGTAAAATGAGAAGGGTAAAATTGAAATATCGGAACAATGAGCCTTTTTTTTTAATTTGTAATATGTAATTTGTAAATCGACTATATGTATATACAATTTGTTTTTGATCTAGAAAATAGGACACTTCTACCGGGAAAAAAACAATGTCGCGCCGGGAAAAATCGAGGACAAATGATTTTGACCCACCTGAAAAATATTGAGGCATAATCCGCAGGATACCATGACCCAGACCATCTTGAAACGCGTTTATATCAATTTCGCCTATTACCCCATGGCTATCTTTGACGGACCGTGACGTGTCGTCTGGAAATCGAGTGGCGTTGTCATTTTAATTCTTATGGTATTTGCATAAATGTAGCAGAAACGGCATAAGGCCGAATTTACGGCTGGTTGGAGATGAATGGTAACCAATGTGAAATCGTTTTGAGCATAACTTTTATTATAAATACCGTTATTGATTTCTATAAGTCTCAAAGTATCGATATAACTTTAAGGAGTTTATACATTATACATTATATACATTCAATATATTCCTCACTTTTATTAGCTACACTTTGACTCTTAATCACTTCAAACGGGGTTGTAATATATCACTTCAGAGTAAAAAATAAAATAAAAAGGCATTTACAAGTATATTGTTTTGAGTACTCGGTGGTATGATTCTAACTTTCTTGAAATCTTTAAGATTCCATTACTGTTTGATGGGTTTATTGATTTTTTGACAAAAATGCACTGATACAATAAATACAGGACCTTAATAAAGTGTTTAAATTAGTTCTTGAATTAGGTGTTGAACTGTAATATTTGTTTCCATGATTTAATTTCACCCTTTATCTCAAAAAATGCTAATATTAGATCAAAATACATCATTTTTATCCCATATTTTGAGATTTCAATATTGGTGGCGCTAAGGTTCATAGATTCTTAAAACTTGGAAACTTGATTTTAGAGTCCCTATAGGGACTCTACTTGATTTATAGATATAGCGCCACCAATAATGTGCTTTTGGCTATAAGTGGCTACAATTTAATGGTGATCAAACAGCAGTGATTCATAATTATATTAATTTCAAGGCAACCATCATAGTTTGGAGTCTTTACTCAACTCTAGTTTTTGTTGGTCTAATTGCTGTATGTATCGTGACTTTCGCATTTTGTTATGTGAATATTTTCATCACTGACCGATCATCATCAAATGATGAATCGGTAACACAAGACCGAGCGAAAGAGTTGAGTTTGGCACGGAAAATAACTGCACTGGTGTTAACATATTTTCTTTGCTGGGTGCCGTTAAACATCATATGCATCCTTTCTGCATTGTATTTTTGGACAGTAGCTTTAATTTTACTCAATTAACCCAATTCTCTATGTGTTGCTGGAGGCTATTTCAGACACAACAGACAAAAAAGTAAGGAAATGAACATGATTGTACCTAAATCTGTAGCTTAACACTTAACTACATAAGGTACCCCACACTTCCGTTAGTGCATAAAGGGGTCCAAACCACTTTCCCGCCCGAAATGTTTAATAATCTTTACACTACCTATAGGTACACTAATCACCACCATATTTCAGGGAAAAAAATAAAAATATGCGTGGCATTTCAAAATGGTGGCCAAATAACCAAATTAGAAGATCATGAATACATCGACATTGTTGCAATAAAATTTGGAACATTTTACTACGGGATGGTTTTATGGGCAAATCAATTTTGTTCGCAACCCCTAAATGCTAATTTATGCTAATTAGCTCGAAAACGACGTGGTTGATCTCAATTTTTTTTTTCGCCAAAAGAAGCGCAACTACTATTTAGGCAATTACATGAATTAACAGCCCCGAAATATTTGCAGCGTTAAAATGCGAGAACCGAAAAACCAAATGTTGGGTACCATGGGTACCCCCCCCCCCCCGTTATGCAGTTAAGTGTTAAACCGGCGTGAAAGGAATCTTAGTCCCCCTGAAATAATAGTCCGCCTTCCATAGATCATAACGGAGTAAAGCGTGAAACTAATGTTGCGTGAGAGTTGTTAGCCTATACTTTACTGTACAACATGGACAATAAGAACGGGGGACTTACATTCCTGCTACACCGGTGTTAAAACGGTGTTAGCTCCGCATCCAACTAGAATTGGCTTCACATGCGATCTCGCGGAGCTAAGCTGTAGCTGACTTACAACATGATCAACATTGGCAGCTTTGAATTGGTTTATTTGGTAATTCAAGACAAAACATTTTGAGATTTTGCAAAAAGTTGTATTTCAAAACACATCGTATTGAATCTGTAGATAGTCCAATGATGGCACATTTTCAACCATGTAGCAAAACACTATGATCAATAGATCACTTTCGTATATGTCAAATAATGCATCTTGAAAGTACCATAAATACGGGCATTTCTACGCAACTGACCATATATTACATTGTGGGCAGATGACGTTATGCGAACAACGTATTAACACAAAGTGGTCAAGGTCCTCCACATGCCCGTTAGTGGTCAAGGGGGGTCCATATGGACCCAACACCGAAAAAGCGCTTTCGCGAAGGAATTGTACGTTGAAACTCTGGTCACAGGTAAAGTACTTCAAAAAACTAAAACAAAGACAAAAAAATCGAAAATCGAAAAACCTTTTCAAAATGGCGCCCAAAACAAAGTTTTCCGTGTTGCGTCAAAATTTTCCCGCCAAAAATGTGAAAACTAGCTTCCCAATGCAATTTTTCAATAAAATTTGGCTCTTATTTGCAGTATGTAAATACAAATTCCTTCCTGAAATAAAATTTGAAAAAGGTTGTTCGGTTACGATTTTATGGGCAAACCAAATTTGAAGAGCGCACTTGAAAATAATCATTTTTGCTAGTTAGCATGAGAAGGGGTAGGTCGATTTAAATATTTTGCCACCAGGTGAAGGGTATGGTAAAGTTAGACAAATACATAGAAGGGCGATGAAGAATTACTTCGCGTTTTTGCGCTGACGTGCAAAAACCAAATGTTGGGTGCATATGGACCCCCCCCCCCCCCTTGACCACTTAAGTGTTAATATGGTCGATTGCGCAAAAAGTTCCCAGATATACGCTACTTTAGGAAAGTAATCTATTTTGTCACATATTGTGGTAAAAACTTTAAAAAGGAAAAACTATCGAAAAGGCAGTCATAAATGTGTCTGTATACACTTACTAGTATTTATGAAATTAAGTTACACAGCTGTTTTAAAACCTCAAATGGGAAAACTACTTAATTATTTCAGAACGTTATTTAATTCCAATATTTTTTTTTGTAAAGGTGACCCCAGGTTTTCTGTCATCGTTACTTCATAATGATAGTCCCAATGGGTTCGTAATATTCGATACCTTACGCAAATGTAAAAAATCAATGTTTCGTGTTATCACTTACATTTTCGACCGTACTAAAACAAATCATGAAAGCTAAGGAAGAAACTACCATCGACCACTGACTTCTTTCTCCTGTCTACTTCCGTCTGCTTGTCAATAAACTAAGAGCAATTATATTTACTAAGAGTCTGACCTATATTCTAGATTTCAAGACACGAGTTTGGGTTTCAAGAATTTTGCAAATAAACACATATATTTATTTCTCTGTAACGTTGCCTTTGACCAAAAGCCTGTCAAATTGACCACCTGTTGTACCGTATGGCCAATTAGGGTTACGTGACCCCAGGTTGGGGGGGGGGGGGGGGGGGGGAGGGGGTTGTATTTACATTAATAAGGTATGCATACACGTGCCTGCCTTTTCGGGTGGTTTTCACACTTGTTGGTATAGCGAGGGTGTTTTCATCGCAGATGAAGGCGCCCAATGTTTAAAAATTTAGATTTTTTCATTTTTGGAAAAAATAAAGCACCCACTTTGAGTAACATCGGGTGCTGTTTTGTCAAAATTGGTATACCAATGGGTGGGTTTTTGAGTCAAAAATAGGTACAGAGATGGTTTATATTGTCAAAGTCTGGTCAGCAGGCACGTCCCCGAAAAAAAATGAATTAAACAATACACTAGTGCGATGCCAACCTGTAATGTCTGCAACAATGTACGATAACGGCTTAGGAATTTCATATTCAACATATTCGCGTCGAGGGTTTAAAGATGGGTACATACGCGGAGGATTTTTCAAAATGGCCGTCCTTTTTCTAGAAGCTTCAGACACGATACATTGATGGGGAGATTTTCGAAGGCATTCTTACTTATCGACATCTCTGTGATCGAATAAAATTAAAAAAAAAGTAAAATAAAAGCAATATACGATGTAAACTTGTAATGCGAGCGACACCGTAGCTGCGGTGCGCGCAGTTTCCGCACAAAGATTGTCATAATCATCATATTCGTGTCAAGTGTTATTAGATGCGCTCATACGCGGAAGTATCGTCCAAGTGATTGAATTAATTATAACAATTTTCAAACACAAAGAAATGTGACTATTGTCATTATTCTGGCTGTATCTATTTAATAACATTCTTAATTTTGGTACGAGAATATAATAGGTCTTCCGTACAAATATTACTTATTATGAGGGGAATGGTGAACAATCAAAACATAACTATGTCCTCAGAAAATTAGGTGCATTTTTGAATTATTCCCTCACTTTTGAAAAATTTTGAACTCTCCCATACTTTAATAACCATTTCCTAACTACAGCATGCTATGTAACATACAGTTAAACAATCAAATACCATGACTTTATTCGTGAGGTATATAATATCAATTATGTTATGGACAGTTAATCGTAGGAATTTTATCTTATTTCAGTAACTTAACCATTGTACAAAGTCAGTGTAAAGAAAAGTGAGGCACAACAGAGGTTGTAGAATTTTAAGACTGAACTGAATTTCCATTTAACAAGTAAGATCTAGTTTCTGACATTCAATACATTGTGCAAATGTAGAAAGTCAACGTTTCGTGTTATTACTTATACTTGAGCGTATTAAAACAAATCATGACAGCAAAGGAAAACCTACCATCGATCACTGCCCCTGTCTCCTTCCGTTTGCCTGTCATTTAACATGTTAAGTTATACCGATTCTGTTAACTATATGTAAGAGTCTGACCTATATTCTAAATTTCAAGACAGGAACTTGGGTTTCAAGAATTTTGCAAACAAACAGATATACCGAGTGAATCATAAACAACGAAATAGTCAAATTCGGAGCTATATTTTAAGAACAAGGATATCTTGAGCAAATAACGTTCATACCGGTATATTAACAAGGATGAAAAACCATTGGAGTGACTGTCGTCTAATAAAGGCATAATGACATGCTTCTTTCAATGCAGTGCAGTGGCGTGCCCACGAACTTTAAAATTGAGTTGTGGGGCACAACCATCAGTTTCCCCCGAATGACATGAGACTCTTTTTCATCCGTTTGCGGTGCGGTTGCGGTGCGTTTTGCACTGTAAGGGTACTGGTAGTGGTATAATTAAAGCACACGATTAAATGGAGCTAATTGGTATCAGGTTGAACTGAGATTCAATTTTGTCCATCCGTTTTCAATACAGTTCCATTTTATCATCTTTTCTGATTGAAAAGTTTCCGGACGACCAAAACACATTCAAAATTCGCTGGATTTTTTTTTCTGTAATCTTGCTTTTTGCCATAAGCCTGTCATACAAATTGTTACGATATTTTTGGGGGGCTTTTTAATAATCTTAAACCTAAATTTTATCAAGA
>JXSR01S010868.1:0-17069 GCA_000969725.1 Ophiothrix spiculata
TCCCCCGGACTGTACATTTAAAATCAACCATCCGACGGACACTCCATTTCAGGACTTAGAAATTGTCCCCGGGACTGTGGTGCATTAAACGGAGTGTCCTAGGACACTAAAACGTAGAATCTGGGGTCCGTGGGACTCCTGGTTTTAAAATGTGGTGTCCGGCGGACGCTACGAAGGCCGGACACTACAGTCTATTACACCGGTCCCTATATAGTGGACAAGAAGCAACTGTGAGGACAGAGTCAGGAGATACTGATTGGTTTACCATTGGCCAAGGAGTCCATCAGGAATGCATTTTGTCACCGTACTTATTTAATATATATGCTGAGTACATCATGCGGAATGCACTGGATGGTTTCTCCGGTGAAGTGTCAATAGGAGGTCGACAACTAAACAATCTTAGGTACGCTGACGATACCACTCTTATCGCAAGAACAGCTCCTGAACTCCAAAACCTCATCGACAGAGTGAAGAGCACAAGTGAAGAGTACGAACTGTTCCTTAATGTGAAGAAAACAAAGGTCATGATTTATTGTGGCAGTTCAGTTCAAACCAACCAGTGAAGGCAGATGGAGAAGATATAGATGTGGTTAATAATTTCAACTTTCTTGGATCAATCATTGTGGATGAGGGAGACAGCTTCCAGGAAATTAGAAGACGTTTGGCAATTGCTAGGACAGCTGCTATTGGACTTGCTGACATCTGGAAAGACAGGAGAATCACCATAATAACAAAGAAAAGCATTATAAGCGCCCTGGTTTTCCCGATTGCCACATATGGGTCTGAGACATGGGCAGTTGGAAAAGCAGACGAAGGTAAAATCCAAGCCTTCGAAATGTGGTGCTGGAGAAAGATGCTGAAAATTTCCTGGAGAGAGCGCAAGACAAATGAATTTGTCAGATGTCAAGTAGGAGAGTACACCCCATTATGTCAGAAAATAATTCGCATCAAACTTCAATATTTTGGGCATATCTCAATAAGGGAAGGTGACTGTCTAGAGAAAATAATTGTTCAAGGACATTGCAGAAGAGGCAGGCAGAAAACCCGCTGGATAGATTGTATTAGAGAATATACTGGCTTATCTGTCACTGCAGCCTACTGTTTTGCTCAAGATCGGCACAGTTGGAACGACATCATCAAAAGGGTCACAGCGGGTCAGTCATGACTCATAGGACAACGACGACGACGACGACAAACAATATCATTAACTCGATTTTTGACTTTTTGATCAAAGATGTCAGTACCTTTCGATGTTGTGCGTTAATAAATACATTGTGTTTCAACTCTAAAGTTTCGTAAAGATGACGAGTTCGAGTAATATATTTAGCCACTTTTCCCATAAGCATTCCCTGTATTTGTTTAATTAGCATACTGTGGCAAAGCCTTTAGCAACCTTTTCCTGTTAAGGACCTGATCCTGAAAGATAATTACTTTGGAATGTCAACGAAATTGATCGGTGTTAAGGTTTCCTTTAGATTGTGCATTCCTTGACCTACATAAAAGTGTACCTATAGGTATTTTGGCCAAAGGTAAAACGTTATCCGTATTTTTTTGACGTAGCAGGTTTTCCAATTAGATTCAAAGCCGAAATAAAATAATATTCTTTTGCCTATTTTTTTTTTCATTTTTCCCTATTTTCACTATTCTTGCCAACGATCATTAACTAATTTCATTATCACTAAAATAATATTTATTTTTATGGTCGAACATTTTTGAGATCTTGATTTAAATGACGCATTTAAATTTGAATATTTAACTAAAATGCATTAGATATTGGCCAAAATAATTCTGAATAAACAAAATGATACACCAAGATGACCTATGTACACGTGGTGGAGAAACCTGTTTTCCTCACAATGATAACATTTTACTAACATTTCGGTGAAATTGACTTCTTTTATTAAAATGTTAAAGGATACAATTTCTATTTTCTACTGTCAAAATCATTACATTTATATGCAACAATCAACATTACATTATTTGAGAATCATGTACAAAATTGTAAACCAGCAATGAATATACTTTATAGTTGATCGTTCTGTTAAGATGTGGCTTAAGTTCAGTTTTCGTTTAAGTTATACTCATTTGCACTCCTTAACCCTCGTCTTCCTAAGGGATGGGGGGGGGGGGGGTTAACACCACCTATCGGTTGATCGCCGATTGCACCAAATCGAGGGTACTACCTAAGGTGGTGTTATGGTAGGCCATCAAAGTCGGCGGGTAGGGGGTGGTTGCCACCTCGAAACATTTAAAATGTTGGATTAAGTTTTAATATCTGCATGCTATGGACTTGAAACTTATATGACATGTTAACATTGTTGATTCCTTATTTATTAACAAAAAACCTGACGAAAATCGGACATTTAGAATTTCTATAGCGTTTTTTTTAAAAAATGGCCAGTTTTGCCAAAAGTCGTTTTTTTCGTTACGAAAAACTTTGTGACGTCATAATTACGTAACGCCTCGACCTATACTATACTATAGTACCAAACAATATAACTTTGGGAGTCCCAGGTTTTAAAATATCTCAAGAAGACGCGTTACAAAAAAAAGGCTCAGGAAGACGAGGGTTAAAGTATTGAAATACATACTACCATAACATATGTCGATAAAGTAGTAAATGTATTACCAATTCCATGGGTGAATTCCTAGGAATTACATATTCTCTTTTAAAGTAAACGTGTCAAATATTCTAACACATATTTGGAAAACATGTGTCTTCAAAATAATAATGAAAACAATAGGAAAAAAACGAGAAATAATGTTGAATTATTATACCACCAACCAATCTTCGAGTAATACTTTAACACGATGCATGCACATATTCAAAAGGATCATGCCTTCAATTTCAAATATTAATGACGGCTTCTTTCTTTCTTCATGGATCAATGTTCATTAAGATGACATCCCAGACTAGTATCATGGTTATTATGATATCATAACGCATTGAACGCATACTAACTAGCAATCAATTACATTGACATATGTCTTTATGTCATAATACCACTGTAATATTACATTTGTAGTGTATCGAAATATTACGACATGACTTTAATATATTTTAAGATGTTATGAATTCATACAACACATACTATTCTGTCTCTAAAAAGAATACGGAGATTATGTATGATACATTCTGGTGCATTCTACCGTATAAGTGGTATTTTTCGCGCTTCATTTATTTTCATGCTTTTCGCGAAAAATTAATTTAGCGCGAAAATAAATGCACCGCAAAAATTATTGTGTATTGTTACAAATGAAGTTCTATACTCGGCCAATGTTTTTGTTTATGTGCGCAAAAATAAAAACACGCGAAATGGTCAAAAATTGGCTGTGCGCGAAAATTACTGAGCGCGAAATTGTTGTATGGATTTGTCTTCACATTTTGAAGTTTAAAACACACCAAAGTACATAATCGAGAACAAAAAGAACATACCACATTATTTATATATGGCACTTACATGTATAATAAAACATGCTTTTTTAGAGTTTAGGTCGTTTGATATGAGTATTAGGTGTGTGTTTTCTATTTAAGCATGCGCAAATTTTGACCACCAGTGTAGATACCACAACAATGTATGATGTTGTCTACTCAAGCTATATTTGTGTAAAAAACAATGAACATTCTTAGTATAAAACAAAGTGATAAAGGTGGCTTGTTTGTTCTTTAATAATGTTTTATTCAATCCACTGTGCGACTTTCAAAAACGACAAGATTACATTTTCTTTAAATATAGCTACATCTGCAATAATTTACAAGCGTAAATGAGATCACGTAATACAAGCGAGAGCTATATCACCAGAAAATTAAGAGTATGTCTACAGATACGCTTCATTTGACTGATAACTTCCATGTTATAAACTGACAGCCACGTATATTCACATTCACTTTATTTGTATTGCGCGTGTCTACTGAATACTGATTTTTGTGTGATTTGGGCTCCAGTTTGTTTTTCTTTGTTGTATCAAAACGCAAAGGCAAATGACAAAAATAGTAGTATCGTGTCTTCCATCATGGTTATTTTGTTGAAAAGTTGAGAGTACCACATAAGTTAAGGGTAGGCCTGCCAGAGGTGTAAAATGATTTTTTTTTCTAATCGTTGAAAATTTAGAGTCACTATTTAGAAAAAGAAATGAGCATACTATATATAATAATGCTTACAAGTTACAGAATATGTTTATTGTTTTCTCTTTATTTATGACCAAAACACCATACAATTGAATCGTAAATTAAATAGTAAATGCCAGAAACTTCATTTTGCGCTACAAGTGAAAATACATGTCAATGTCGTAATTTGCCGAATTTGATCTTTTGACATATTCACAATCCTTGTGCGTTCTACAAAATACCAAAGTTTCATTTCAAGCAAAATGATAGAACATGTTAAATAAATCTGCATAATATTAAGACAATCAACAGAAAAATATATAGGGCTGACTGATCGTTGAACCCTGCCCACCTTTGACGGACCATAAATTGATTTCTTTAAATTTTGTGAAGTTCATTAGGTGTCGTTTTAATCCTTAAAGCATGATCTTTGCCAATATTAAGGAAAAAATGACAAAAGGCGGCATTTACGGCTGGTTTGAGAAGGACGGTTAAGTTTTAATAGTCAGATTTTTTAACCTTTTTTGCCTAGAATGTCCAGACCCGGATTGTTATTTTACGACGTCTCCATTATGTTACAATGTTTCAGATTTTTGTGATCGATGTTCCATCATGTTGAAGAGAACAGTAACTACATTTTGAACTAAAACACACTTCAAATGTTGTTCGGTTTGAAAACTGATGATTTCCCATGCTGTTTTATCTCTCTATTTTTTTTTCTGTTCAGTGGCGGAACCAGCATTACACTTGGGTAACATGGGAAAACGAATAAAACAAATAGGAAAATGGCAATGCAATTAGCTCTATAGTTTGAATAATTAACAATGCAGTACACTAGAATTAATTATAATATTCAAATAATCTGGTTGATTTTATGTACTGGATAATATATTATTTAATTTACTATGTAATAGATAATGATAATAAATAAAAGAAATGAGGATTCAATTGTATTTTATAAAACAGTTTATTTTAATGATAATAAAAGTTTTAACTTAAGAAATGCAAAAGTGAAAAGTTTCCAGTGTATAACATTGTAACATGGCAAAGTTATGTTTTTGTTAATGAGAAAAGTGACGATCATCATCTTATTAGAAATGTATTTATAAACATATATAATATGTCGCTCAATATAAAAAAGAATACTTTTATTATATTTACAACTTATCAATACGGTAGATGCACTCATTTCTGACTACAAAGAGAATAATCAAATTGTTTTCAAAGTCAAATATGTAAAGACTTTTTGCATTTATGTCAATATTCGTGTGTGTGAAATTTAAATAAGAAAATAGCAATTATCACTTTGAAGATATCACCAAATTATTGTGACACACATTTTCTGAGGCAAAGAAGAAATATAATAAGTATGCTCCAATTATTTATAATTGAATTTTGTAGTTAAGTAATGTCTGAAGACAAAAGATTCAAAACACTTTGTAATTTCTGCAAATCACGTAGGGACGATATCATCTATCTTGTATTTTTATTAGCTTTTATGTGGTAATATTGAGTGCATTAAATGTGAAATTCTATTAACTCATTACACGGTAATGTATTAATTGAAAACAACATTATCTTTTGTTTCACTTAATTTTCAGAGTGATTGACTAAAGCAATTACGATCTTTACCCTAGTATCACTCAAAATTGAAATAAAACCATGCCAACAGTAGAGTAATTTGCGATTTTATTTTTTTAAATATTATTTTGATTTAAAAGAATATTGAACAACACACACTTTATCATATCAGAATATGGGTAATGTTATTAGGCACGTTTATATAAGAAACAAATATTTGAACTGGAAACAATGTTTGATTTAGATCGTTTACTTTATATTTAAGTTGTATGTGCTCCTTATATCCGTTAGTGTGTAGTACGCGATAACATCTTATTTCAAATGTAATTCGTTACACTTCAACTTCGCGGATGACTGGATTATTTTTGTGAGAAATTGACATTATGTTGTTTACTGCTATATCTTATATATATGACAATTTTGTAAGATAATTAAAACTTTATATAAATGTGTCTTTACCTGATATATGTTTGGATATATACAGGCTTGACATTAAATATGGAATACATTTTTTCTGTTGGTTTCCATCTTGAAAAATCCGCCACATCTCGGTATATGAAAACTCCAGGAATGTGTATTTCTGCATATTTGAAGATATACATGTAACCTTTAAATTAAGACCCTTTTTGTGTATACCTAGGTGACACAGAGAAAATGGGGAACTTGAAAGCACAAAAACCTCTAAAATTTGGGTCCAAACTCGTACACGATAATACGGAATTAAAGAAATCAAATTTGCCGTAATTTCTTTAATGCTTTACCGTGATGCTTGACATTTTACAAGGATGTTTTACATATTGTTGGTTACAAATTATGCCCAAACACTGCTCGCAATATCATCCATAAGAAGCGTACGACGCATGGACTCTCCATGCAGACATTCCACTTGTGATTGGAGAGTTCGGACAGGTCTCTCAGCCCAAGTATCAAGCACAGCCTAAAGTTACTCCTGTACACGGTGGTTTAATGTAACTTGTTGTTCATCGATGTGTTACTTCAGCCGAGAAGTCCTCAATAGAGTTCATATCTGAAGATCTTACCAAACAGGGCAAGTGTCTAACACCATGATCTTTCATAAAACAAGCTCGTATTATGAACATTTGTGAGGTCTCACTATATTCAAAGTGGCTATCATGTTAGGAAACCCCTGGAGAAAATATCTTGACCAAACACCTTTCCCAGCGACGCTTTGACTGAGCCACAAATCATTTTCCATTTCGTATCTCATCAATGAGATAACGTTGTCTTCAGAGCTTAGACTAAATTTGAAATATACTGCCAAGATGGACGCACCAAGCCCGCAGATGTACAGAGTAGGGTTATACTGAAGCGTGCATGCTATCAACAATGTATCCAGGAGAAGGTAACATTGCCCTCTGGATGTTTTACATGCGGGTGGAAAATCGGCCCTGATCACCTTGGAAGTTAGCTTCCATCAGCTTCAGTAAAGATACATTCTAGAAGCCCTGAAAATGCCATTGGCTAGAGGCATCTTCGAAAACAATTTGTGCTACACTTTGACAACTTTTGCCTCCGTCGTGCTCGTACAATCCGGACTTTCCTTGAAGATCAGGGTGTTGAGAGCTTGTCTTGTCCAGTAAGATCTTCAGATACTAATCCTTATTAGAATATCTGGGTTAAGAAACACGTTGGATTAACAGCATATTATATTGATCCTCCGAGGTGAAGGGGTGTTGTGGGGCTGTGTTTGGTGCTTTGGCTGAGATAACCCAAAGAACTCTCCAATAACAAATCGAAGGTATGCCATGGAGAGTAATGACGTTGTACGCTTCTCAGTGAGAACAGAGGAAATATTGATTGATCAGTTATTATCACTAACATTGTGTTAATCAACCCTGTGAGTTTCACATCTCTAGGTAACGAAGAAAAGAAAATATGGCAATTTCATTTTCGTTGGTTTAATATTGCTTTGGACTTTTTTTTGTGGGTTATTTGTATCTTAGAGTTTCCAATTGTCTCTGTGTCACTTCAATGAGCTTTAAAGTACCGTTGGTTTGAAGTTTATAAGTGTAGTTACAAACATGAGAACGCACACGTGGTAAAATTGGTACATACCGAGATATGGCGGGTTATTCAAGATGGAAACCAACAGAAAAAACATATTCCATATTTATTGTCAAGTCTGTATTTCCACTTATGCTTTCGACGTGGTTATGGAAATCCAATGCAAATATTTCAAATGAATTTCGTGTGTTAGCGCTACAAAGGACTCTGTACCTTATTCTATTCAGTCCTACGTTAATAAAATAAGTGAACCGAAGGCAGATATATATATATATAATTTCTAATGTTGATGGTTCTTCCAAATAAGAGAGACGTAGAAACCAGCTCTTCAAAACCGCTTGAATCATCAAAATCGGTCAATCAGTTCCAGAGGTGCAATCATTTTCGTGACATTATTTCAGTATTTCTGATTTCTGTGTATAATGTACACAATAAAGACTTCAATTTATTTCTCAACATCGCTGCGGTTGTGACATAATCAATCGTCAGGGCTTAAGTTATCTATTTGATTTTGTAAGTCAGTGGACGAGAGTATTGAAAATAAGTTGAAGGGGTGGAAAAAAAGTAAAAATCGTAGAAAATCGGGCGTTTGTGACCATCATTTTTTTAATTAAAAAAACATATATAATTAGAAATGCACACAAACACGTAGTTGTATTGCGATCAAAGATGTCTTTGGGGTGTAAAATCAAGATCAAAATAAAATATATCCATCAATCTACATCCTTATCACTTTGGTGTAACAAAAATGAGATGGAAAATACTTATAAGACATTTATTGGGTTCAATTTACAAATCAAAAAGAGAAGATCCCAAATTGAGCCAGTATATCAAAGCAATACTATAAAGTGTTAAAAATGAAGCACCCCTGTCACCCATTACTTTTTTGGGGGCTTATTTGGTTTGTTTTTGGTAGATATGAATACCCTCCAAACGATTTGGCTCAAAGATGCTTACTTTTTCTGTTATGGTCATTTGTTGAATTACATTCGGGATCCCGAATTTAATTCCACATGCATTAGTATAGGAAAGCATGCATGTGCTTTTTCTCCATATTTGGTGGCAAAACAATTTTTTTCACAAAATACACTTGGAAACGCTGTAAGATAGTCACATTCCTCCATCTTATGCTGTTTTTACTATAAACCATTTTTGATCAAAATCTTATAGTATTGCTTTAAATATTGTGTGATAAAGAAGACCCATTGTGTTTTGTTCAAAAACGTGATTAGACATAATGTTATTTTTTCATCAATATCACAGGATTTTAACATTGCATGACGTTTTAATGTCAGGGTTAGTGTAAGTAACTTTTTACAGTGAAGATATCTAAAGAAACACGATTCATTAAAGTTCTTGGTTTTATGTTGTTATAACCACTAGTTTGTAGTTTGAAATTTGGTTCAACGGAATACGTGACGTCATTGAACAGCCTTGCCATTCACTATTGATACATTAATGAAAGAAGTTATATATGATCAAATAGTAGTCTAAAATAAAGTCACCAAATTATCCCTTTTGACGACACATACGCGATTCCTTCCATTAAGCGATGAGATTTTGCCTGTTATTCCTATTTTCTCATCTCTAAGGCAAGATTACCGAGGAATGAAATTTGAAATGTAATATCTGTGTTCCAATTTCTTATGATTAACGCCAATGGGGTGTACACATTCGAAAAGCATTTGATGACACAGAGAAATCGATAACATCCAACATCCTACGTTACTTTGAATTGGAATTTGTAGTGTTTGTTTCCAATCCATAATCTTTTTATTTTGTTCGCTGTGTCAAACCATGCCATCCAAATAGATGCAAAATCATGAATAGGTTAGTGCAGTTTAATAACAACAATGAAAGTGCTATAAACATTTTAGAAGAACTTCAATAAAAAATGTAATTTAGAGAGATGATAAATTTAGCAAATCATATTGTCAGCAAGTTGTACGTAAATAAGGTACAATAATCGACAGGAAAAACTTGAAAAATGATTTAAAATCCTATATTCAAGCCTAAAATATAAAAGAAAATAATTGTTGTTCTACCAACAATTTGACAATAAATAAAATGAAACAAAAACACGAAATATGATTGTTTGTTTCTTTGTTTTATTGTTTGTTTAGTATTTTGTTAAAGTTATCGTGTTTCAAGTATTTGTAGTGGAGTCATCTTGTTAACCTCAAAAAGACAGCTAAGGACAATTTGAAACATATTTCTATAAAATATTGCTTTTTCACGACGAATATGCCAATGTAAGACATGTTACACTTTGGAACATGTTTCTTGATCGCACATAACATTTGTAGTTTTTAACACTTACTGCACCAAGTCATTGCAACCATTACTCATTTTCATAAAATCATGAGTAGCTGCCATTTGCAAATTGCTGTTTTTCCGATTCCAAGTTTGTGAACAATATTTAATTGAAAACTAATTAAACCTACTGATTCTTACACTTTCAAGTATTGTATTTAAGTTGATAAGATAAAACAATTTTTGTAATGAGCAAATTGCCAAGCAAATAACTCAAAGTATTTAGAACTACCTAAAGCAGCACACAGCCTTAGCAAGGTCAACGAACTTGACCTACCAAAATTAGGTAGCTTCTCAGTTATAGTGTTAAGAAACATTACTTAACAAATTATTGGGAATATTAGGATGTAATAACCTTTTTTAAGATGTATACTCAGAAAAAAGATAATCTAACATATAAGCTGTCCAAATATAATAATTTACAGTTCAATACCGTTCCTTTCCGACGAGGGTTATTTGTATATTCTAAATTTCAACTTTCTTATGCCAATTTGTCTATTGAATATCATATTTGTTAAACGCAGAGCAGAAGCTGAAGTACCTTAAATCGACGTAAAGTAAGAATAAGCTGTTATGTTTAGTACTTGGTCATTTTGGTATTTTTTCTACCATCTAAGTGTATTTATATCACGCAAAACTATCTATCTTGGTCTTGGCGTCCAAAGATATTCGATCGCTCAATAAAAATTCGCTCCCTACATTAGCTCTGACTTTATCTCTCAGGGAAACTGTTGCTTACAATGCTTAAATATTAAACATTATTTAAGAATTATTCTTACGAAAAATAAAAGCATAAACAGTTTTTAAACATTAAACATTATTTAAGAATTATTCTTACGAAAAATAAAAGCATAAACAGTTTTTAAACATTAAACATTATTTAAGAATTATTCTTACGAAAAATAAAAGCATAAACGGTTTTTAAACATGGAGTGTGCCTGTTGTCATTTTATCTCACTGCATTGTTAATCTTTACTTTAAAGGTCGTAACTTTTCACCCTGATCATTAAATGAGATCACTTAAGCTGCTTCTGGTAGCCAATTGCCTTTTGAATAATGAAAAGTTCTTGAATTCAACAATGCAATTGTCCTAATGATGTTGCTAACAACAATGTATATTTTTTCTGTTACAATCTGTAGTATAATTTTATACAGATCACATTTCATTTCATTTTATGTGGAGTTTACCCGTGGCACAACATTGTCATTAAGGGCTTGAATTAATAAAAATAATTACTTTGGCATGGCAGAAAATTGATCTGTTGTCATGCTATCTTACATTATCTATACCTAGACAATCTCGACCCACATCAGAAGTGGACCTCTTGGGGTGTATTTGCTACATGTAAAACCCAATCGATTTATCCAGCATAGCATAGTTTTACTATTCACAATTAATTATCACTTATTCTCCGAAAGTGTGGGGGTTGTTGCAACCCCCCTAAGGTTTTCCCCCGCTTTATAAAAACGCAAAAGCAACCGGCCCCAGGCATTTAATTAATCTCTTTTACATCCTTTGCGGTCATTTTAATGAAAAAAACTAGGGGATAGCACCTAAGGTGGGGTTAGGGTAGGCCGTTTAAGTTGAGGTGTAGGGGGGGTTGAAATTGCTTAAATTTTAAAGTCGCCATTTTGAAAAAAATTAAGGCATGCTATACGACTCAAACTTACAAAACATGTTAGAATCATCATTTCCCTTCTTATTTAGCAAAACATCCGACGAAAATTCATTATTTAGAACCTCTTTTTTTAGAACAAAATTTGGATTTTGGTGACCATTTTGCCATTATGCAATTTTGCCTGACGTCATAATTACGTGACTCTTTCATCGATTTTGATGATCTTGGTATCGTTGGATAGGAGAGGGTCCTACTTATCTATTAATAGCAAAATCAAGTTTATAGGGGGTTTCGTTCTAAAATATAAGGGGGGTTGCAACAAACCCCCTCCCTTCGGAGAACGTGTTACAAAAAATAGCTCAGGAGAACTATGGTTAACAATATATATCTGTTTTTCTAATTTTTAAGTAAAAAAGACTGAAACATTAGGTGAATCTTTTCCAGTATTAAAGCTTCTCGTTGACCTATTGTTTGGTCGTTTCTGTGTTGTGTAATGAGCTTGGAGTATATTGTTTTGCGACTTGTTTTTGTGATAAATTTTAAGGCCAATTATTTGGGCAATTATTAGAAAATACCGTATGCTGTAATTGTTGACATAGACCATTAATTCATTTCGTTTAAGGAACAAACAAACCATACGCTTATAAAATAAAGCGACTCAATTAGTGAGTGAGTATAATTAAAGAGCATATAAAACATGTTTTTTTAATTATATACTAACTTGCAACACTCTTAACCATCTATCTCAATTACATCAACTCTTAAAAACAAGCATTACGTCAATGTTACAAGTGTATTAAATGCGTCTTACAAATCCGGTTACAATTTCACATGGCATTATGTGCATTAATTGCGGTGTACAATACAGATTGCGTCAATGGTTATGGATATCATCAGCAGAACAGTTTCTTTTCAATGTCTCTTGAAAGAATCATGCTGATAATAAGGTGTTCATGTCAGGAAGATTTGATCGATTGTTAAGCTTGCCATTATGAGTTGAAATCGACCCATTTTACTGCACACTCACCTTGGGCGGTTTAGAACTGACAAGAAGAAACAGATACAATACCGGGTTTTTTTAGTTCTTTCCTATATATGTACGTAATGTTCATTTCAATTGGAATATATGTTCTAAACTTTACATCTATTAAGCATGTAAAGTACTTTTATTAGTAAAAATGCATGTATAAATACCTACCACAATGATTGATATTGATAAATCGTGTTGTAATAAATGTATCTGTAAATACTTGTAATATCAAGAAGAGAGAAAAAAAACACGTGATCGAGGTTAACGTCTTCAACTCTTTGAACACTAGCAGCCGCTGTGTTATAAATGGTGAATTATTGACTTATAATGATGAAATCCACTTTCTCCCCGAACTTTGAGTAATTTTGTTTCTCTAATGCTTGTTTTTAAGTGATTCTCATGTTTAACTTTCAAAAATTGCTATGTTCTGTACTGTGGTTAAGGTCCCATTCAGATGTGTATATTTATATGAGAAATAAGCTATATACGAATTCGACATTTGAATACAGATTTACAACAAATTCATAGTGTACTTTGAATGTATTTGGTGCTTATTATTTAAAGTTTGTTTTATATAATCTAAAGGTACAAATGTAAATATATATTTACGAATGTGTCTTATCGTATATTTCTTTTGCTTACATGAAAACAATGTTTGCTTTGATTGAATGTATAATGTACTCGTAAATTATTCAAAGGTTCATATTAGACTGATACAAGAAATTAAGATATTATTAAAGGGCAACACGGAGTCGTGGCACTCGTCCGTTTTTGGCAGACAAAATGTTATAACATTTTGTTTCAAAACCAAAAGCACATATTTCTACACTATTTGCTGTAATTCAATAAGAGGTGTCAATCCTTTAATCTGGCAAAAAATTAGACACAATTAGATTGTCCAAACAGTATAAAATTATGAGGTTTCGGTGCAAAGTAATCTCTTGACACCACTGGTAAAGGTGTTTTTATAATCTTGAGACTCTATTCGTTATGTACGAGACAAATTGTGATATTCTAACATGTGTACGATTGGCAGGATCTTGTAGTAAACACGAGGGTTTTTTTTTCTGTCGCTCTCGTAGAAAAGGATCAACCCTTGACGTCAATTACAAATATCTTTGATATCAATGATATTTTAGTTGCATGTGATATATTATTACTCGGGACACGGTTGACAAGTTTGTTGGTAGTCGAAAGTAAGTTATTTATTGTGAAAGACGTATGTGTACATATTTTGCAATGTATTGCTTATTATTTTTTTTTTATATAATCTAATTGGAGCATATCACCGTAAAACAATTAAAATAGGTTAATAAGTATAACATAATACTGTGCCGTTCTATATGTATATCTGAATTTTCGGTGAGTCTTTATTTTGTTCCTGTTTTTACTTGTTGTATTTAATCTAGGCCTATATACACACTTTCTATGATTTAGGCCTATATATTGTGTTATTTTTTCATCACATCAAGTTGGCTTACTTTGTTTTTACATCCAATTTATAACATAAAGGAAATTAATAAATCATGATTCATATTTCTTTGGGGTGTTTTATATGCGGTCTGTTTTTGAAGTCATGATTTGAACTCATTTTTGGCACCTATTTTATAGGTGTTGTGTATTCGTGACAACTCTAAACTATAATAATGCATTATTGCTCTGGGCATAACTTCTTGGGTTAATGTTGCTAGTCAGGAGACTAATGGGCTCGGAATGCTAAAAAGATTCATCAATTGTTGCGTCTAAAAGGCGACCTACTTCAGAGTGCGCGGTGCTGCAGTTACTTAAGACTTAAATAAAGACTAACTAAATTTACATTCAACACCATTACAGAAACAACCGGTGCAATTGTGCCACGCTTACCTTTACTTTTACATTATATAAGATGATTGGTAAATATTGCTACATCCAACCAATAACACCTCTTTGGTCTAGTGTTTCAAATTACAATGCCATTACACATACAGAATCCAGCAAATTCGGTAGGAAGTATAACTTTAATTCAAGTACGTGTTACGATATATGTGATTGGTTCAACCAAAATGGAGGACTTTGCGACAAAACACTCAATAAGAAACTTATGAAAATAGGCAGCACAAAATGAAGAAAATAATACAAATTTCCATCAGATTTTCTGTTGAAAAATTTGATCGCCTAAATCAATTTCAACTGGAGCATATCACCGTGTTACAGTAAAACAATAAAAACAGGTTAATAAGTATAATATAAATAAAAGGAAATTAATAAATCATGATTCATATTTCTTTGGGGTGTTTTATATGCGGTCTGTTTTTGAAGTCATAACTTGAACTCATTTTTGGCACCTATATATATAATAGGTGTTGTGTATTCGTGACAACTCTAAACTTTAATAATGCATTCTTGCTCAGGGCACAACTTCTTTGGTTAATGTTCCTAGTCAGGAAACTAATGGGCTCGGAATGCTAAAAAGATTCATCAATTGTTGCGTCTAAAAGGCGACCTACTTCAGAGTGCGCGGTGCTGCAGGTACTTAACACTTAAATAAAGACTAACTAAATTTACATTCAACACCATTACAGAAAAACCCGGTGCAATTGTGCCATGCTTACTTTTACTTTTTTATTATATAAGTTGATTGGTAAATTTTGCTACATCCAACTAATAACACCTCTTTGGTCTAGTGTTTCACATTACAATGCCATTACACATACATAATCCAGCGAATCCGGTAGCAAGTACAACTATAATTCAAGTACGTGATACAATTATATGAAATGGTTCACCCCAAAATGCAACAAAACAGTTTGATCGCCTAAATTAATGTCAGCAAATAAGGTGTAATTTTGAAGTTAAAAAATAATGTAACAAATGAAATGATCTGTCATGGAAAACAATGATCAAATTTGATACCTGTTTACTTAGAATACCATAAGGATTAAAAATCACTACGTAGATAACAACATAGACCAAATGTGGAAAATACATGTATGTTTAGGTGTCATGTTTTATAATTTCCAACTAATGAAACTATTATACGGGCATTCTCCTCTTTCAGTAGTTGTTGACATTATAATGAAAAACAGTTGGACCCCATGGAAGAACAGTGCATTTACCCCAGGTAAAACAAGAAATAAATACATAAATAAACAGTTGTATGCGGTTTTGTGCATTTTATTGTTATTTTATTCGATTCGATGTATGGCTATTTCGGCAAATATTCATGTATGTACATGCACATTATTGATAACACGTAATTGAGGAGAGTTATACTAAGATCAAACTAAGGCTATCTCTCTAGAAACATTTACTTGATAGATAACATTCATGCTATAAGCTGACAGGCACGAAGATATAGACACGAACCTTTATTATTATTTTACGTGTCTAGCGAATATTGATTTTGTTCTGTGATGTTTCTGATGCTCTCCTTCGCGGTGTTGGTGTTTCTATTAATAATACATTCAATAGTATTTACACATAATTTGGTACCCAATATGGGGTTTTGGGGGATTTGCTACAAAGTAATCTTTTTGAAACATACACATTTGTAAAACATAATTCACTTTATAAGGAAGTAAATATTACTTATATTTTACTTGGCCCTACATGTTTCGTGTACATAAAGTATCAATAATAAATTTTTGTCGCATTTCTCTCGCAAAGAAGTCAGATTTACCAACCTCCGAAACCGGATGATGAATCCAATATAACAATAGCATAATACGAGTACTTAAAGATGGTGTTATTTTGAGCATTAAATCTTGTGTTTATATTCGGTCACAAACTATATATATAAAAGGCACCAAGCTATCTTTGCCCTTAGGCACATTGCTATGCAATTTTCCTGTCACAGTGATATTTTCAAATAAAGAAAAGATATCTCATATGTAAAATAACACCGCAACCATGCATGTTGTGCTAACACGACAATCAACGACCAGGATTTAAAATCCGGAGTCACAACTAGCGGTGGAAATAAAACCAATTGGTAAGACACTGGTTGTTTAACAGATCGTATCTGGTTACATTTTCCAGTGTTTCTTTAAAAAAACTAGTTTGAGGCCTATTGACACTTGTTTTAGATAGAGAAAGTAGTTCAAAGTTTCTTGATGTTTGTTGATAATTGCTAAATACAAGTTGAAAACAAATTTTAAACTGCCTATGTTACGGGCTCATAATTCTGTGCTGCTCAAGAAAACTTTACAGTTAGACGTGATGGCTTTTGACCTTCTAATTTTAAAAGGAACATGGACCATTTTTGTTAATTAAGATTTTTAATTCAATATGAAAATTAATACCTACAGACGTTTTATTTCAAATTCAGCTTTTGAATGAAATTTAATCAGATTAACAGTTTTCATTTAAATACGTTTAGGGCCATTTGGCTTTATACCGAATATATCCCCTGTTT
>JXSR01S010868.1:18142-30294 GCA_000969725.1 Ophiothrix spiculata
GTCAATCAAAGTATAGGATAGGCTATTGTCTTCGACGAAAAGCATAACGCCTAGAGATTTTTAGTTGTGCTTTTTATCGTGTAAACACAAAAGGACTGTCAAGGATTGCAATTTCTCAAGTGGGGATTATCTATACTTATTGACTCCAGTAAATAGAATAAGTAATAGGTTAACAAAATATTTTACTACGGATTACAAAATGCATTGTTATGCACGGACAGAACATTTGAACTGGGCTACGTTCCATTATATCTCCTAAACGGAACGCTTTTCAACTGTAAAATTTTACATGGGTAAGGAGAAAAAATGTGAGAATCATTGGAATATCAAACATTTAAAAAATTGTAAAAAAGTGTTACCTATCGGACCATGCTTCTTTATTGAAATACACACTAACAAATTGAACATAATCAATAAGAACAAAAATACGTTATATAGATGTTATTAGATTTGTGTTGGGACAACACATATCATTGAATATTTACATGTAAAAATACTTGTTCAAGAAAGTGCAGTTAATCATATATATGTACATAATTAAGACGGAGAGAAGTTCTTACTTTGGAGAGAAAGTGTAGTGACGCCTTTTCTTAGTCATAATGACTATTGGTCGTTGAACCGTTGGATGCTTTGTTGTTTCTTATACATATCCCTTTTGAAATGAAAATGTCAGAAATAGATACATTTTACTTACATATTTCTAATCTAGATAAAAGAAGACTTGGTAACCAAGTAGTATGTGTCAAGTTTTTATAGTTTTTTAACCAAATGATATTTAATACTCTTTATGTGTTCTTCTTGTCAATCATAATGTCAGTAACATGTTTCTCATTAGATACTTTTCCTAGTGTAATTGATGTGATATATTCTCATGAACATTTTAAAAAACATAATGATATGTTAGTCAAGGATAGGGCATTAATAGATATGTTGCTTTTGGTCAGATTTGATAGGGGATCTTGTTGGGTGTGAAATGGATCTCCGAATGTGATCAAATTTCTCATGTATTGGTAAGGGGGAAACAACAAAAATGGGTCAAAACGCCATTTTTAGGTCAAATTTGATTTGACCCCGCTTTGGTCAAGGTCACTTCTCTACTCAAGTTGAGTGGTCATATGGAATGTTTATCTGTGATAAGCATGTGAATAAATGTCTTGGTCATGCTTGACTGTGCCAAGAGAATGTTTGGAAGCAAAGCACAAAATGATCGTGCAACGCTTCTCAATTTACAAACATTTACAGGGTTACGGTGAACGTGGAATGGTCCCTGGCGGTATATGACATCTTTAAAACCTTTGATAGTCAACCATACCATAATCCCACCTTAAGTGGTATCCCCAATTGTTTCCATCATAATGACCGGAAAGAATGTAAAAACAACTACCTAAATGCTCAGGGTCGCTTTGTTTTGCGTGTTGGTACAATCGGCGATCATCCATTAGGAAGACCAGGGTTAAACTTGTTTTGTGCATAAGGACCATTCGTTGATATTCGATTTTTATTACATATTAGCAATCATATATTCTTGATCATGTTGATGTTTAGAGAAGATGTAAGTACTTCCAGGTAGATTTGCTAATTTGACCTGTTAAAAAGGTAAGTTTAAATAGAACATTCACCAGCAATACTCCATATCAAAATCGACTCCTACTCTTTTGTTTTGAGAACACAAAACCATTATATATTAACAATAGTCAACCCAAGAAGAAAGTTTGCATATTATAAACAAAGCAGCAAAAACTGGTTACGATTCTTATGGTGGTTATTGACATGGATAGCCATTTCAATTACCTCATATCTTAAATACAATCATTAAATAACGTTACAAGTGTCATTGATGTCGGTAACAAAATCGGTTACAGTCTCATATAGTATTAACTACATTGATTACGATGTAAAAGTGACCATCCATCTAAAACCAGCCGTAAATGCAGCTTCTTCTCACTTTTATTTTTTTTTAATATTTGCAAAAACCATTGTAAATCTGTCAAAAATCCATTTTGGCAACTTACGTGCATTTAAGGTTCTTTTGGATTGGACGGCCACATAAATATGCTTCGATGGTTTTGAATTTCATCCGCGAAAGAGTTTCTTTACAGTGTTTCCTGAAAGAATCATGCTAATAATATGGTTTGTATGCAATAAAGATTGGTCGATTGATGACCCTGCAATTATGAGATGAATTGACCCACTTTACTACACATCCACTAGGGCGTTTAGAACTGACAAAAGGAACATCAAGATACTTTACTGCTTCATTCTAAATCTACGTATATATTTTGAATTCAAATCGGAATATATTTGCTTAACTTGACTTTTGTTATTTCAATAATTGATACTTGACGCATATGTCACAATTATTTGAATAAATCATTTGTTGTATTTAGGAATAATGTCTTCATATATGTAATTGTAAACTAGCTGTTTATCTAAACTCTGTGTTTATTCATATTGAGGCCATGCACAGGTATTTGCATTTTAGCATCAACTTGATCCCTTAACCCTCGTCTACCCAGGGGGGGGGGGGGATTGTTGCAACCCCCTAGGGTTTTTCCCCGCTGCATAAAAACGCAAAGGCAACGGAACTAGGCAATTGGGTAATCTCTTTTACATCCTTTGCGGTCATTTTGATGAAAACATTAGGGGGTACCACCTAAGGTGGGGTTAGGTAGGCCGTCAAAAATCGGGTGTAGGGGGTTGGTGAGGCCCTGGAAAATTTAAGTCGCCATTCTGAAAAATATATACATGTTATGGAGCTGAAACTTGCAAGGCATGTTAGAATTATTATTTCCCTTCATTATTAACAAAAAAATCAATATAAATCCGTTATTTAGAGCTTTTATAGCAACATTTTGATTTTGGTGGCAATTTTTACTATAATCCACTTTTTTTTCCGATCAGGACGAACTTTATGACGTCATAATTACGTAACGCCTTTTTGTGATCTTGGTATCGTTATATAGAAGACAACCGTAGCTATATATTAATAGCAAAATGAAGATCATATTTGGGTACATATTGAGAGTAGACGAGGGTTAAAGACAAATACTAGCCATCGTGCTACACTGATGACAAGTCTACCCTTTTGGCATAAAGATTCAGTTTGATTTCCCATTATAAATGGCTTAAAAGCAGTTTGTGCGACACTTTTTGTTCAAAGCTCTCATTAAAAATGGCTTGTGGGAAAGATTTTATTGAGGCATATCACTGATTCACAGTAAAATTATTTTTAAAACTTAATAAAAAATAATATAAGTTTATTCCTCAACCAGGATATTGTTTACGATCGATTTTTTAATGCATGAATTTAACCCATTCCTGGCACCTATATAGGTGTTATAACTCCCTGACAATCAATACTATTATAATTCATTCCTACTCCGGGTAAAACTTTTCGGGTTAACTTTTCAAATCAGAAAAAAATGGGCTCAGAATGCAGAAAATATTGTTGCGTCTAAAAAGCGACCTACTTCAGAGCGAAAAATGCTGCAGGCATTTAACGCTAAAATAAAGATCAATAAAGTTAAACTCAACACCAGTATAGAATGTAATTGTGCCGCGCATCCTTTTATTTTAACATTTTCAGTTAATTGGTAATATTTGCTACATCTAACTTGTAACACCTCGATGGGCTGATGTTTTACACTGCATTGCCAGTTAAATGAGCAAACATGCAGAGAAACAGGTCAATTTAATTCTTTTTGGAAAAGCGAATCCGGTAACAGGAACTACTCTTCGTAAAGCAAATGCCAGGGTTTGTCGTGGTTCAACTAAGGATAACTATTTTTCAAGGATTTTCCTCTTTCACCACATATTGTTGAAAAGTGATTCGGTATGCTTTGTTTTGTTAATGCTACTAAAGGATGTTTACACTTTTCAACAAATTGTTCTACTTCCAAAAAAGTGTATTTTTCTATAATGTTTTCTTATTTGCAGTGCATATTCATAGGATGTGTAATGCATCTTTTAAATACGGGTTCTTTGGAAAATAATTACAACTATAGTAGTTGAAATCATCTAGTTAACACGAGATTTGCAAACAGCCAGTTCAGACAATTGTTAATACATTTAGTTGATAGCTAATTTTCATTTTATAAATTGACAGACACGTAAACATAGATATGATGATGCAAGCAAATGACACACATTCTTGAAGTAATACTAAAACATAATATAACTTTACCTCAATTTTTGTTATAATTGAATTTTGCATGACATTTGAGTAAAGTCTGATCACATCAGATTTAAAACGCAATTTTCTGTCTGCAAATCACGTAGAATATATCTATGTCTATGATAAGTTTGTATAAGCTTTCAAATGCTAACATTGACTGCATTAAATTTGAAATTACTACATAACTAAATGCAACATTTTTTAGTTGTCAGATTGATTGACTAAACCTATTACCAATTTTTACTCTAAAACTCTCAAAATTCAATGGACGAAGGTTAACTTATTCACAATTCATATTATTCTAAAGCTGGAATTGAAGCAAAATATCTTACCAGAATAATACTAATAATTAAACACAATTACCTACATAGGCTACATTTCAACAAATATTAGCGTTTGAAGTAGATCATATAATTGAAATTAACTAATTTCACTTAAGATTAATTTTACTTTACTCCTTATGTTCGATAGTATTATATTTGTACTGGTACTTACGCCGCATAATAAATGTTACTAATAGTATTTTAATTTCGTGGATGACTGGATTATATGGTGCTAATGTTTGTTTACAGACAGATATCAAGTCTACTGAACCACGTATTGTTATTTAATGCTTTTCCCTAAGAGAATTTTCCCGATAATTAAAAACCCGATAAAGTGTCATTTGCTGAAAACTTTCAGAACAGGAATGCTTGTGATGAAGACACGGACATGACTGTGGTTAGATGCAAGAAAGTTCATGTTTTCAAATCATTTCAAAGTTAGCTTCATGCGACTTAAGAAAGGCTACTTTTGACGTCACTTTCTTTAGCAGATATGCATTTTTGTTTTGTTTTCTAATAATTTATCTATGATGAACTTGTTTTTTCCCTATATTTTTATTATTGAGCTCGTGATAATAGCAGCCTTTGCATTCTACATTTGGTCATTAAGACTCAGGTCGCCTTTCTTTGGTAGAGATAATATACTGGTTTCCTGTAATTTTGGCCAACATCAACAGCTGCGTCCCCACCATACCAAAGCTTATGTGGGGATAGCGTAAGTTTATATTTTTCGTCTTAAGGCTGCGGTTGTTTTTTTCAGAGTGAAACGGCGGGATGTTATGTATACTGCACATTTTTGCCTTATTGAATATTTCAGAATCATCATAATTTTTGGCGTGCATGAGGAATAGAGTTTTTAGGTTATACTTTAATCTTTACTTCTGATTTCACGTTCATGATCAAATTCAGAATACTTGGCGCCAACAGACTACTTCGAAAGGTCTTTCACCGATGCCTCATAATTGCGTAATGTTCGAGCATTCGATTAGTGTCAAACTTTGTCAGATTGTTGGCTTGATACTTCTTGTGGACTTACAAAACGTGGTGTTACTTTTGAATAAAAACGCAATGAGCTCGCGCAGTTTAGCCTGCCAAAAATGGTTAAACATCATGACTCCGAGAAAAAAATGTGTAAAAAACCCCCAAAATATGGCATTGTATTGTGCATGTTTAACAATTCACTTCGCTATCTAAAGGCTGCCAGGATGGCAAGGTGGAAGCCATTTGCTTTGTAATGCATGACTCTTTTTCATAATTTAAAATAATTATGATTTGTTATTATCGACGACATTATTTACATTAAAGCAGATTTATATGACGTAAAGTTCCCAGGTAAGAATTGTGTCCAAGTATCTGATGTAGATACTCAGTGACAGGTTTTCAAATAAACACAAGTGAGCATTTTGATACCCATCTATTGCCAAAAGAAACATTGTCATTCTGACCACGTTAAAGTAGTTTCTATGTGCTGATATCTTTATCGTATTACACACCTCGGCATACTTGATTTGATATTAAGTTACAAACGTATGACAGAATATGTTTAAGGGTCATCAAATTTACCTTGTATGATGAATACAAATTCAGTAGACAAAATAATTGTTGTTTTGAGCATTAAAAAGAATTCAGCGTAATTCTGTTTGCTTCTGATGTAAGTGTGTAGGAGAAACAACATGAAAAAAGGTTTATTCCGGAGTACATAAGATAAGGTTTTTATACTGATAATGCGCACTGAGTTGGATTATATTCAATGTAGCATTGCAGAATATGATAAATTTGTATACTGGCCATTCTCATTTTACATCAGTAAGTTTATTTTATTGCATTATATAAAATTTTAATCATTTTTTTCAAAATTAGAATAAACAAATTATCAAAGACCAGATTGTGTTTTTTAGGGCCATATCATATGTTGGTCTAAAACTAACATCGTAATTAGCATGTAAATTTGCTTTTAGAAATGTGAATGTGTGTACAGATTTAGTTTTCAGTAGCCGGCTTACATAGCAAGACTTTTGCAAATATTAACAGGTTGACACATTACTTTAACCATTATGTCCTTTTTTTACATTTTATAGATGATTTATCTCTTATCCTTCGAAGGGGTTGAGTTTAATTTAACATCATCTACGCACACTGCGGGAGGTAGGAGGGGTCGTTTTGGAGGTACTGGCAGCAATTATACGGGTGTACAATAATCTGTATAGAAAATCTAGGGAGGAATTGCAACGGCCCTTTCTTTGGAGTTCGTGTTATATACAAAAAGACCTCAGGGCTGGACAAAGGTTGAATAATGTACTGTAAATGCAACATCATACGGTTTATTTAAATAGAAATACGTGATTTCACACCCGAAAGGAGGACTTTGCAAATGAAATCAATTTTATTTTTATTATTTTAGCTGTTAAAATGACGCCTCACTTGATGAAATTGATTAAGGCCATCAGATTGTAAAAAAAGTCTCATTGGAATTTTTATAATTGTATACATTTTTTGCTTATTTACGCCAGTTTCTTAATAAGTGTTCTGTCGGGATGGACTCACATATACAAGCTTCCGTCTTTACGCACCAACAAACCTCTGAAATGTTTATTGAGAAAAACAAAAGAGAAAAACAAACCTGCATCGATTTCCGTTTTCCTGTGGAAACAGTGAAGCAGAGCATCCACTTTGCATCCTTATCAGTATTCAGGTGAATTGCGTGTCTAAACCGTAACGGACGTGCCGAGGGTATAAATAATCGGGCTCTTTGATTGGTCATACAACCGTGTCTATCAGACAGGAATGTTCAGATATTTATGGGCTAGGTTATATTTGTTTTTCTTAAGACTTGGTTTATTTATCTGTGCATAAAACCCATGATAGCTAAAGTGCATATTGTTGAACATTAGGACGGGTAGGCTACGTAACGCAGCACTCATTTCAAGATGAATTGGCTAAATCTTCCCAAATATCAAATATGTCATTTTGCTTTTAAAAAAATTCAACTCTAACAGAAAACAAGAAATTGCATTATGGTTTTGGAATATGCAATGTCTTTGGTCAGCGCACAAAGTTGCTCGAATAAAAACAGATCAGGGGTCATTAAGGGTCACTTCCGGGTCAAATTTGAAAATATTTGAAAAAAAAATCATCAAAAATCAATATCTGCCAAGTGCAAGGAGGTATACTTATTCTACTTGCACAGATGGATTGGCAAATACTGAACAAATCTAGGTGACCGTTGACCCAAAAGTCAAAGTTCATAGGTCAAAGGTCAAATTCTCAAAATGCTCAAAATGACCTGAAACTTGAAATTGATGTACTTTAGGGCATCCTGAGCAACATAAACACATATTTAAAATCATCCGAGGTCCCACTTATATAGCACTTTTCCGATTGAACATCAGGTCAAAGCGCTTATTACAATTATTACATTACCAAAAGAATACGGTCAGCCGCCTTTAACAATGTTTTTGGTATCGATATACCATTAGACTGCGCTACTTGACTATATATGGGATCGCTATAAGTGATTTAACCGTGTTCAACCGTGTCAGGCAATAAATGTCATTTGATGTTGTCTCATTACCTCCATTAAATTGAATACTGTTCCTAATTGGATTTCTTTCTTTCATTACCTTCCATTTACGATCGTTCAAAAATCTAGATTCTGCTATTTGGGATCAAGATTCAAGTGTTTTGATTTCATATGTCGCTAAACTTGCAAGTGGGTCTCTTTTCTAACGTTATTCAATTATTCTCTTAAATTATACATCAAATAAATCAAGCTAAAATTATCAATTTTGCTGATAGAGTGCTATATAAATAACCCGTCTCCATATTTCAATGTTTTAAACGTTTTCATTTTGGTTTTCGGATCAATGGATTTTAACCAAATGTTATGCTGTAAACAGCAATTTAGAAATTTGAAACAAAAACCCTTACTAAAATAAATGTTTATTAAACTGGTTGTATAATTTGTGTGAACATATCAGGTAACTTGTATGAAAATATGAAGAGCTGTAATGCAAAACGGCTTAGAGACCATTCTTTTTTAATGAGTTTTTGATAGATTCTTACAGACCTTTAACTTGTGCATTATCCTGGCAAAAAAGTTTGCTGAATAATATCCCTAAGTGGGTTTAAATCTCGAAAATGTTACCTTATTGCCAAAACATCGTATGACCATACTCCATATTTTGGCATAAAAGGACAAAATGCACATATGTGGTAAAAATTTTCTTTAAAATGCCCAGATGTTGAAATTTTTGTATTAATAAAGTATACTATGTTTTTGAAAATGCAATTATTGCTTGCACAAATTCAATTACAAGGATCATTGCTCAGCATGTTGCTCTAAGTTATAAGACTGTTTTTGAAGATATTGTACAATTAATATAAACAAACTTATATATCAAAAGCCCAGGATCAGTACTTGCAGTTCCAATAAATTACCACAATAATCAAAATCTCAAAGAAATGGAATGGAATGGGGCACTGGTTAAACAAGAGAAGAATAAACCTGTCTGCTTATGAAAAGGATTCTAGTGACATCCGTTTGATTCAATCAAAGTATCAAAACGGAAAACTGACTGCCTCTCGTTTCGTATCGATTTCTATTATGCCTACTTGTATGTGTGATTATTGGGTTTTGGCGAGTTAAGAACATGGGAATTGTGTAAATAAATACCGTTGATCTAAATTCATATGTTTGTTCATAAGCAAGTTTATATTGTATAATGACTTTGTTTCAACAATTAAAATCAAGTATAATTTAGAGTAATTGTACCTATGTTTATAAATTTAGCGTTTTGTCGCAACTTTCAATATGAGGATGTAGCCTTTTAAAACAAATGTTATAGTTATAGAATAACTAAATGAATAAGAAACCATTTTGATATTTGTTCGAAATCTGGTAAGTAATTTATGCTGATCGCTAATTCTCATTATTTAAAGTACTATCTAGAGCAGTTTGGGACTACATAATATAACAAATGATGGACACAACTTCATTTCTAAAAAATTGGATGAGAAAGGTGTAAGAATGTTTACTTTACCTGTCTACTCTTTGTTTAACTTGGCAGTGACCTTACGTCTCTTTTTCCATAAACTTAGACTACGAACAAGACACCAAACAAAAATAAGCATTTTTTTAGTTTTTTTAATCATACGTATGTTACTTGGTACGCGAAATTTTTTTTCCAAACATAAAAAAATAGGTTTTTCTATAAGTGTATGAATTAGCACGTGTTTTAATTCAAAAATGTCACACACGTTACGAAAAGTAACACCAAACGTTACCAAACCAAACCATAATTTTAAAACCCCTGACCATTGAATTTCCTAAAACTTCACCACCACTGCTTGATGATAATATGGTACGAAAGTACTTTGATGGAATGCATTTATAGATAGGGGCGGTTTGTATTCCTTCAGTGAAGTGAACACGAAAGTCGCCGTTCTTTACAGTTTTGCATACAAGCAAAGTGCGTAACATCCTTTTGTTCAATCAGATTACCAACCCGAATGACTGACTACGACTTGTTTCGTATTAATTTTGCTTTTGACTACTTAGGGCGTAAATATTTGGGTTTGCATTCTGATTGAACAATGTTGTTCTTATCAAAACTGATAGCAATCGAAAATGGTGACCCGTGTTTTTTATTACATATCAAAAGCAATGCGTTTTTTCATTGATTCATAACTCTCAATGCGTGATTGTAAATGGTACGCACATGTCGAACTGCACTTGTGTTTACATAATAATGCATTTGGGCATGAAGAACATAGCCATTGTCCCAGGTCAATTTAATCAATTCAAGGTACTTGAGATAACATACAATTACTGTCTCAATGCATCTAAAGGATTCTACTGTTTCTTGAATTCAAGTCTTTCATTAACACGATATGCAAAACCTGTGACCAACAAATTGTATTATTAATCAACAACATATGATGCACAAGTAAAAGGTCCGTAAAAATCTATCAAAAATGGTTTCTAAGCCGTTTTGCAATATTATTCAACTCTCCATATATAAACCATTTGGGCAATAACAAATATGTTGTTAAGATTGATCCAAAATAAAAAAAAATCCCACGGCGTAAAAGCAGTTTGTGCGACACTTTTTGTTCCAAGTTATCATTAAAATAGCTTCTGGGAAAGATTTTATGAAAGCATATCACTGAATTACAGTAAAATTACATTTAAAACTTAATAAAAATAACATAAGTAAGACGTTTATTCCTCAACCATATTGTTTACGATCGATGTTTTAATGCATGAATATAACTCATTCCTGGCACCAATATAGGTATTATATCTCCCTGACTATCTATACTATTATAATTCATTCTTACTCCGGGTAAAACTTCTCGGGTTAACTTTGCAAATCAGAAACATAATGAGCTCGGAATGCAAAAAAGATTGATCAATTGTTGCGTTTAAAAAAGCGACCTGCTTTTAGAGCGGAAAATGCTGCAGGCATTTAACGCTAAAATAAAGATCAATAACTTTAAATTCAACACCGGTATAGAATGTTATTGCGGTGCGCATCCTTTTATTTTTACATTATTAGTTAATTGGTAAAATTTGCTACATCTAACATATAACACCTATATAGTTGGTCTGATGTTGTACACTTCATTGCCAGTTAAATGAGAAAACATACAGAGAACCAGGTCAATGTAATTCCTTTTCCGTAACAGCGAATCCGGTTACAGGAACCAATCTTCGCAAAGCAAATGCCAGGGGTTTTCATGTTTCAACTAAGGATAACTATTGTTCAACATGTTCAAGGATTTTCCTCTTTCAGCACATATGTAACCTTCCAGCCTGTATGAGCAGTAAATGCCAGAAACTTTATTTTGCGCCACAGGTGAAAATATATGTCAAGGTCATTATTTGCCAAATTTGATTCACAACCCTAGTGCTTACTCCAAAATACCAGCAAAGTTTCATTTCAAGAAAAATAATAGGACATGTGAAATAAATTGGCATATTCTTAAGACGATCAACAGAAAATATAAGGCTTACTAATCTTTGAACGCGTTTATCTCAGTTATACGCTTTACTCCCTGACAACCTTTGACGGACCATAACTTGATTTCTGAAAATCGTGTGAAGTGCATTAAGGTGTCATTTTAATCCTTAAAGCATGGCCTTTGCAAATAATTAAAAAAGTGAAAATGACAAGAGCTAGCATTTACTGCTATTTTGGGCTGGACGGTCACATATTGTTAAAAGGTGATTCGGTATGCTTTGTTTTGTTAATGTTATTAAAGGATGTTTACACTTTTGAACGACCTTTTTCAGTAATGTTTATGTTTTCTAATTTGCAGTGCACATTTATAGGTTATGTATTTCATCTTTTAAAATACGGCTTCTTTGGATACTAATCACAACCGTAGTTTAGATCATCAGGTAAGCAAGAGATTTACAAACAGTCAGTTCAGTTGATAGATAATGTGTATGTTATAAATTGGCAGTGACGTAAACATAGATATGATGATGTAAACAAATGACATACATTGAAGTAATACTAAAACAGAATATAACTCTACTTCAATTTTTGTTATAATTGAATTTTGCATGATATTTGGGTAATGTCTGATCACATCAGATTTAAAACGCAATTTCATGTCTGTAAATTACGTAGGATATATATATATACATG
>JXSR01S010868.1:42576-64124 GCA_000969725.1 Ophiothrix spiculata
TTATTTATAATGTGTTCATGAGTACCATGAATATTATATGTTGTAAAGTTAGCGTTTTGTCGCAACTTTCAATATGAGGATGTAGCCTTTTAAAATAAATGTTATAGTTATAAAATAACTAAATGAATAAGAAACCATTTTGATATTTGTTCGAAATCTGATTTATTTGAACTAATTTATGCTGATCGCTTATTCTCATTATTTAAAGTACTATCTATACCAGTTTGGGACTACATAATATAAAAAATGATGGACACAACTTCATTTCTAACAAATTGGATGAGAAAGGTGTAAGAATGTTTACTTTACCTGTCTAGCTCAACCCACTAGACAATCATCATACTTTTATTCTTGGTTTAATTTGGCAGTGACCGTACGTCTTTTATTTCATAAACTTAGACTACGAACAAAACACCAAACACAAATAAGTATGCTTTTTAGTCATACGTATGTTACTTGGTTCGCGAAAAATATTTCACAAACATACAAAATAAAGTTTTTCTATCCGTGCATGAATGAGCACGTGCTTTAATTCAAGAACGTCACAAACGTTACGGAAAAATTACACTAAACGTTACCAAACCAAACAGTACATTAAAAAAATCCTGACAAATTTCCTAAAACTTCACCACATATGCTTTCTGATAATTGATAAGAAAGTACTTTGAGGGAAATGCATTCATGGTTAGGGGCAGCTTGTCTTCATTCAGTAAAATGAACACTTAAGTCGCCGTACTTTACAGTTTTGCATACAGGCAAAGTGCGTAACATCCGAATGAATCAATCAGATTACCAACCCGAATGACTGACTACAACTTGTTTCGTATTGCTTTCTCTTTTGTCTACTTAAGGGCTCTGTCACACATCACGAAACGTATGAATAACGAACTAATAACGTACACTGGTTTGGTCATTGAAATACATGCAATCGATTACCATTGTACATTATTAGTACGTTATTCGCACGGTACGGTGATGTGTGACATGGCCTTAAGGTGTAATTATTTGGGTTTGTTATCAAAACTGATAGCAATCGAAAATGGTAACCCGTGTTTTTCATTACTTATCAAAAGCAATGCGATTTTTTTATTGATTCATAGCTCTCAATGCGTGATTGTAAACAAGGTACGCACTTGTCGCCCTGCACTTGTGTGTAAATATATTTAATCAAGGCCAGGTACTTGAGATAACATACAATATTACAGTCTAAATACATCTAAATGATTCTACTGATTCCTGAATTTACAAAATGTAGACGCATGCGACAAGTCTTTCATTATACGAAACTTTTGACCAAAAAAAAAAATAATAACTTGGTATTATCAATCAACAACATATGTTTTAATTATCAGGTCTTCAATGTACAACGGTATCGTTATTCTATTATGAGCCAATGTTCATTTAGATGACATTGCAAACTTATATCATGCTTATTATGATATCAACATGCAATCAATCACATATAGCAATGTATGTATGATATGGTACTATGACATTTGTTTTTAACTATATTATTACATTGTAAAATATCACATTAAGACATCTAATCTAACTTGTAAGAAATGATTCAGGCTTAATTAATAAAGCAAAAACATTAACTTGCCTTATTCTGAAATAAACAAAAAATAAAACCAAGTCGATTATTGAGAGGTTTGTAATATCAAATAAGACCTACAAACGGAGGATATTTTCCTTTCAACTGAAATAATTTATTTGCATGTTATTTATAATGTGTTCATGAGTACCATGAATATCTAGAGACACAATTATCGGCAAGCTTTTTAAACTAAACCACTTGTGTGACTAAAGTAACTAAATACATTTTTAACAAGATCTGTTCCATTTTTTTATATTAATAGTTTCGCCTTTCTATACTAAAATACAGAAATAAATATCTAAAATATTTCAAATCAAAATATTAATCGAAATTAATATATGACATCAAATAGTAACAATTAGTAGATTTGTTTTCACTTCTAAGTTGTCCTTACCGAACATAACTTTAATAACCTACGATTATATAAAATGTTTCAAAAAAATAGATGATGTTTAATTTAAAGTGTCCGCAGTTAAAAATGCATAATATGCATAAACTACGTCAAGGTCAGATCTGGACATTTCAACCAACATCTGTGATACCTGTCGTTTCTCTTAATTGAAGAGGTTAACAACTTTATCAGTGTTAGCCAGTGATACATTTACACATAACTGAGTATTGACTGTTGAGTGAAAACGTCTAATCCTTAATTGCCTTGGTTTTGTCGCAAGTGAATCTTTTCTTCGGATTTAAAATATATTTGAATAGATTTAAACGTGCGGTGAAATGTATATTGAAATGAATTTTTAAACTGGGCAACCACACAACGTAACTGACAAACAGTGAAAAAAATCACTGACCATCCGGGATTCGAACCTGGGACCCTGACACTACTAGCGCCACGTTCTACCAACTAAGCTAATGAGTCTGATGGGGAAGAGTGGTCGATTTTATATCTATAGGCCTTCAGTTCTAACCCCGTTCCTAGAGAAGCTTAGAAAGAGGATATGGAAATCAATTCCGAACTCCCAATTTTATATTTGAATAGATTTAAACGTGCGGTGAAATAGATATTGAAATGTATGTTTTAAACTGGACAACCACACAAAGTAAATGACAGTCAGCGAAAAAATCACTGACCATCCATGATTTGAACCTGGGACATTGGCATTTAGCGCCACGCTCTACAAACTGAGCTAATGAGTCAGATGGTTTTTTTTCATCTGGTAATACTGTTTTACTTCATTTGGTAAAATTTTAAACTTTGTATGTAATTAACGCCGCGATTTTATTTCTTGAGATCATCATCCGACGAAAGAAATGAAAAAAACTACACTACAAAAGCGCACTTCATAAAGTCAGATAGGCAATTCGCAAAATGCATCGTGTTTCTATTTTTTAATAAATTTAATGAGCACCTCTCATGGACTAGGTTATATACAAACCTGAACACAACGTTGCAACGCTGAGTAGTTCAACAATATTTACATATTGTGGTGTCAGAAATACCCCTTATTTTTCATTTACTTTACAATGAAAATCCGTGCACCTTTAAGTTCACAACTTATTAATTAATAATGCAGTGTTTATATATTCTAGAGAATTGATTATGGAATAACAATTCGTCATAATAGAGAATAGATACAATAGTAGAAAAATACAGCAGAAGCCAAATAAATATATCGTCATCCTTATTAATTTTCTTAGGGTGTTATGTTATGCAACCTGTTTTTGAAGTAAACAAACTCATTTCCAGCACAAAGATGTTAATTCTCCATAACAATTTTATTCATTATAATGTATTCTTGCTCTTGGCAAAACTTCTTGGGTTAAGTTTAAAAACTTGAAATGAAGAAAATAATGGGTTCGGAACTGCTGAGTCTAAAAAACGACCTACTTCAGAGCGTTCAGTGCTTCAGGCATTTCACGCTAAAACAAAGACAAAATATATTTACACGCAATACTATTACAGAATAAACCCCTCTTGAATTTGAGACAAACCTTTTTATATTTCTTACATTCCAAGTTTATCGGTAATAATTGTTACCTCCACCTTGTATCACATTTTTCGTTTGATATTACACTAACTGAATTTCCTTTACGAATGACTATTCATACACGGAAAGGGAGAGATGGAGAGGTAAATTTCGAATATAAGCAGATGTCAAGCTTTTTTTTTCAAAGTAATCAAACCTTTAGACAAGAATTTTACAGTAACTCTGACACCACACACTGAATTTGCAATATAAATATCAGAAAATCATTGTGACATACGTTGTTTGATATAATAACTTTGCTCCAATTTTTTGTCATTTAACTTTCTGTAACGAGGATTGTCTGTAACACATTACATTCTAAACAAACAACTTTATGTTTTCAAATCACGTATAGAAGATATTATGTCTATAATGGCTTTGTTCGAAATTAAAATGTTAATGCACTAAATGTGATATTTTTTAATAAAGCAATTACCATAATTACTCTACAATTTATACAAAATCCGATTGAAAAAAAAAACTTTTAAAACATATTAGAAGTAATATCAGATTTTAATAACAATAATGATTGATAAACAGTTAATTCATATAGGTGAAATTGTATATTCAATTACAATAATGAGATTTTTCTACCCTTATACAAAATAACAAATATTATACGGTATATTCTACTTTATCTTGTTAATCTTCTTTTTCAAAAAGGCGGGATCCGTGTATATATGTACTTGTGTGTTTGTTTTCGTTCGCTTTGATGTTTTAAAATTATTTGTCTTATTTTTCTTAATTTAGGGCTCAAACTGTTACATATCATAAATGAAGTTCTTGGGTTTTTTCTTCAATTAACGATGTTGTCTGAGCTAGATTTGATACATGTAATAAAGCACAATAATGTGCTTTGATTGTATATGGACGCGCTTATTCCGTATTATTAATGTAATTAATAGCATTTTAATTTTTTGGATGAGTGGATTGTGTGGTGATGATATTTATTTACAGACGGATAAGAGAGACTCCGATGTGCCTTTTTTGTTTAATGCTATTTCCTAAGAGAGTTTGTAACATAATCAGAATCCGATGTGCCGTTTGCCTGGAAAATTACATGGTACATGCACTTTGATATAGATATGTTAGCGATGAAAGTATGGGCATGTCAATTACTAGAATGTAAACATAATATCGGATTTTCAAAGTTATACATAGTATATACTTAATTTAATCACTACGTTTCATAAGACTTAATACATTTATGCACGTATATAAAAAGTGTCGTATCTTATACCAAATTCTAAGTTTGTCAAATCTTTTATCAGACAAACAATCCATTGCATATGATTACTTTTTTATCGATTTTCACACATTATGATACTTGGTGAAAATGTGTATTTTCTATAAAAGAAATAGTAATATTGGTTTAATAATCACTTAATAACAATATACAGAAACTATAGCAAATAGCTACTCTTCCTTAAGAAACATACTTCAATAGACATTTAACAATATTACAAAAACAAGCAAATAAAAATAATTCCAAAAAACAATATTACATTTGGATTGTTAGACACCAATGTAAACCTTCGTTAGTAGAAAAAACAAACATCCTTTCAAATAAAATTCTGTGCCTCTTTTTGCTCTTGTTTACATAACATAGCAAAACACAATGAGTTTATGATATCAGAGAGAGAATTGCAATAATTATTTAAAAAATATGTTAACTTCGCATAATAATTGGCAACGATAGTTTGTAAGATATACAAAGTCTCTACTATTTTATTTTCGTCAATCAGGCAGCCTATGAATCTTTAGCCCTGGATACGTCACACACATTCTTCGCAATCAAACATACGATAAAATACGTTAAACATAAATCGCAGCAATTATGCTGTAAATATTACAATGAAGGAAGACGATGTTTATAAATTTAAGATTATATTTCATGATTCGGAGATTCCTGTATATTTATATGAAAACCTATACATTTCAATTCATTTTAAACATGGTACCTTGTGTTTGTAAATACTTTTGATGCGAATGAATTATAATTAGACAAATACATTAAAATTAAGCTATCGCAAGGATATCGTTCCATCTATTAAGTGGCAACAATTCGTCTAATCCCCCTTGTTGACAACTTCAAGGTATAATTATCGAGGCTTGAAATGTGAAATGTAATATATGTGTTCCCATTTTCATGATTACCGCCAATGGGGTGTACAAACTCAAGAAGGACTTGATGACACGGAGAAATGGATACCATACGCTACTTCAGGCTGACTTTTTCACTTCGTTTCTTACATTTTTTTAAAATTTTAACTTTTTTTAGTAAGGGTTGAATAGATTGAAATTGGTAGCTCTTAAACATTGTTGTTTCATCGATTATAAATAACAAAGGTAACGAATATTATTAATCAATTATGAGCTATAAATTTGGAAAGCTGTATTTCTTCACTGATGGTAGGTGTATTGTAAATACAAATGATCAAATAGAATGAAAACCATCAGTGTTCATTACGGATTTATAAAAGTAAAAACTCTTAAAATACTATATAGACAAAAGTAACGGCAAATAATAGTATTTTAAGGATTTTGCTTGTATGTAAAAGAAAAATCTCGGTTTTTCAATTTTAATGAGATAATGACATACAATTTGTACTGCGAGCGTGTCCGGTAAATGAAGCTTATATAGCAAACATCAAGTATTTTTTCATACTTTAATCGAATATTATAGTAAATATTTTTTAGCAAAGAACCGTGTTATTTATAGCAAACAATACATAGGAATAGGTGTGACGATGTTAAAGAATCATCGTGACACACACTGCTTGAGACAAAACTGGAATATAATATCTTTGCTCCAATTATCTGTAATTGAATTTTCTGCGACGGGGAATGTCTGAACACGCAACATTCTAAACACTTTTATGTTTGCAAATCACGTTTGCAAGACATTATACCGTGCCTGTCTCCATTATTACTCTGTATTATCTTTACTTGTTAATATTGAGTGCATTAAATTAGATTTTGCCTTACTTTATTGTAAGAAATGTCATTAAATGTTAGAAATGTCATTAATTGAAACAAACTAACCACATTCTTTATTGATTTGTCAGATTTCTTTAATAAAAGTAATTACCATAATTACTTTCAAAATAATACAAAATGGGAATGATATCGTAGCACGTGGGTAAAGCAAATCAACAGTATACACATTCTTAAAAACTCTGATTAATAAAAATAATAATTGACGATGCGAAATATATTTTCAGAATTTAACAACACTAATAATGAATAAAACTGTTAATTCATTTAAAAAAAACTGTCATACACCTTGAAGTTTACACCATGTTAATTAAATGTTATTAAGGTTTTTATATTCTAGAGAATATGTTATGGACTAATATATATCACTTTGTCATAATAGACAATAAAAAATTGTAGAAAATGTTCAAAATTACGAGAAAAGTCAAATACATGTTTTTAAGCCACAAATTCAACTTATTCATTCACACGAAAATTGTATACATTACAATGGATTCTTGCTCTGGGCATAACTTCTTGGGTTAAGTCTTTAAAATGAAGAATATAACAGGTTTGAAATTGTTGCATCTAAAAAGCGACCTACTTCAGAGCGTTCGGGGCTTCAGGCACTTAATGCTTAAATACAGACAAAATAAATTTACACCCAACGCCATTACAGAATAAACCCCTCTTGAAATTGAGCATTCTTTATATTTCTTACATTCCAAGGTAATCGGTAGTATATGCCATTCCACCTTGAAACACATGTTTTGTTTGATTTCGTTTGATATTACACTAACTGAATTTCCTTTACAAATGAGTAAACATGCATAGAGAGAGGTCTATTTCTGTGACAATTATAGGATTTTTTGTTTGGTTTTTTAATCAATGTAAACAAAAAACTTTATTGAAGAATTTTGCAGCAATTCAAGGACAATACTCTGAAATTATAATAATAATAATGTAGACTTGTTATGCGCACAAATCCACCCAACAGATGCTCAAGGCGAATTACAATAAAACAACCTTACATTTACACAGTAATAATAACCAAAATATAGTACACACAAAGCAGAAAAAGCTTCATTGAAAAGGTGGGTCTTAAGGATGGTTTTTTGAACTGCACCAGAGTAATACTAGATCTGACATAACTCAGCAATTTGTTCCGGAGTTGTGGAGCTGCAATTGAGAATGCTCTGTTGCCCCGTGAATGTTTAGAACGGGGTTCAACAAGGAGGCCTACAATACTCTGAAAATCTTTCAGCAAGTGCTTGATCACAATCAGATTTTGGAAGCACAGGTTTTTTTGTTCTTATTAAGGCGATTTTTTAGGATTTATTATTTATTTATAGTAAAAAATAATGAAAATAGGTTTGACAATATCAAAAATTATTGTAACACGTATTGTTTGAGGTAAAACTGAAATATGATTACTTTGTTCCAAATCTTTGCAACCGAATTGTCTGCAAATGGGAATGTCTGAATACTTTATATTGTAACACCTTTATGGTTTCAAATCACGTTTGGAATTTTGTTATGCATTATTTTATTGATCGCCAGATTCCTAAAAAGGATTACCATAATTACTCTAGAATTTATTTAACATTAAGAAAGACATCGTTGCACGTAGATAAAGCAAACCTACAGCATGCATCACCCTGATTGATAAAGAAAAATACATATATTTTAGCTAATTAATAATGATATCAGATTTTAATAACACTATATGATCGATACAACTGTTAATTCTTATAAGTGAAACGAAGCTCATGAAGATTATTGAATAATAATCTCCATGAGCTTCGTCTACCATTGTGCACAATAAAAGGAAAAAAACGTAATGTTCTGTTTATCTTGTTATTCTTCTAAAAAGTTAGAGCTAGTAGGCAGAGTTTGTGTGTTTGTGTGTTGTTGGTTTACTTTTATGTTTTAAAATTATTCCAATTAATCTTAGTTCAAGATTCAAACTGTTACATATTATTAATCAAGTTTTATTTCAACTACCGATGTTGCCTGTGTAAGATTTGATACATTTAATAAAGCACATCTAATAATATTCGATTGTGTATGGACGCGTTTATACCTTATTTTTCAATGTAATTAATTAATTCCACGGATGACCGATTATGTGCTGATAATATTTATTTATAATAGACGAATATGAAAGATGCCGACTTGGCATTTGTTGTTTAATGCTATTTCCTATGAGAATTGTAAGATAATTAGAATCTCATTATGTGCCGTTTACCTGGAAAGTTACATGGTGCAATCATTTTAATATAGGTTTGCTTGCGATTAATCTATGGACATTTCAATTACTTAAATTTAAATACAATTCGGGTGCCTAAGGTTATACACATTAGTGATGCACCAATAAGCCTTTTTAACCGATACCGAATACCGATTATATAATGAAATTATCGGCTGATACCGATTAATTATTTCACGATGTGAACGGACTTGAAAACGGACCATGCACTGACACATCAGTGCATTTTAATTAATACAATGATTTTATGCACAGTTAATTGAAATCCTGCTCGTGATGATGTAAATTCTTGCAGTAAAATGCGAGTTAATACATTCTAAAATCCAAAGGTTTTTTTTCTGCGTTGTATTCTATTTTTGTGTCTGACAAATTTGCGTTTACATTATATAGTTTGCATATTTAGCGTTGGTGAGTACTGCAGCTAGCACAGGGTATCTAATGACTAAGGCAATTAGACTAGCATGACCAGCGCTAAAAGTTTGTATTCCATCTAGTCACAATAATTTCACAACAGTTAAAACATGTTTTTCTAAGGTTTTTTTTTTCTGCATAATAGGCTTAGATTAACGAGTCGCTTACTTAAACTAATTGTCGGTTGATAGTATCGGTAATTTGGTGATTTTTACCGATTTTGATTATGAAACGATAAGGCAAATATCGGTCCCGATATATCGGTTTCCGATTAATCGGTGCAACCCTAATACATTTTACTAAATTAAATCACTCCATTTCATACGACTTAAAAAACAAAGAACGGAATATAATTTTTTTAATATAATACAAATTCAGCCCTTTAACACTTAAGTGGTCAGTCAAGGTCCTACACATGCCCGTTAGTGTTCAAGGGGTGTGGGGTCCATATGGACCCAACCCCGAAAGAGCGGTTTCGCGAGATAATTTTACTTTGAAACTCTGGTCACAGGTACCTTAAAAGAACTATAACAAAGAAAATAAATTAAACATCGGACAAATTGTTTCAAAATAGCGGCCAAAACAAATTTTGCCGTGTTGCGTCAACATTTTCCCGCAAAAAAAAATTGAAAACTCATTTCCCAATGGAATGTTTCAAAAATTTGGCTCATATTTGCAGTATGTAAGTACAAATACATTCCTGAAATAAAATTTGAAGAAAGTTGTTCGTTTACGATTTTATGGGCAAAACAAATTTAAAGGGGCGATGAAAAATTACTTCGCGTTTTTGCGCTAACGCGCAAAAACAAAATGTTGGGTCCATATGGACCTCCCCTTGACTAGAGTACCTATATAGGTATATAGGGACTCTACCCTTGACCACTTAAGTGTTAAAAGACTTATTCCAGCAGTTGCATTTTTTACCTTTTTAATTGGTTTTCACATATATAATACTTTATCGACATATATTTACTAGCAAAAAATCATATTGGTTGAATAGTCTCTGAACAAGATTTTGCAAAAAAAGCATAGCCAAAAGCTTTACGTCTTTAAGGCATAGAAATAAAACGAAAACATACACAAGTCTTGCAACATCAAGGCATTGCGTAGAATTAGTGTAACCTCAATGTAAATCTTAACAAACAAATAACAAACTCTTTGAAAAACATTCAACTGTTCAAAAGTAAAATAAAAAATCCTGTGTCTTATTGTTCTGGTTTTACGTAGCGGAAAAAACATTGAATGGCAATTTACAATGATTTAATAAAAAATCAAATGGAGGGTTGTAAATATTATTTTAAAAAATGCCTTGATATTGGGTAAACTAGCAAGGTATGAAGCAACGATAGCTAGATATTCGGAGTGCCTACTATTTATATGTTTCCACCAATCAGCTTGCCCATAAATGCGTGTGGTTCAGCACTCGATACGTCGAAAACATACATGTACGCCGCAAACAAATGTACATTGAAATACCGATGACACCTATTTATAGCATCAAATACCCTGTTGTCATAACACTATTTTAGATGATATATACAAATTTAACATTATATTCTTAAACTTAAAGTTCGTTTTATTTTCAAATGTGTTCATATCTATGTATTTCATTGGATGTAAACATGGTACCCTTTGTCTGAAAGCGCTTTTGTAGTGAATTAATAATTACTAGAAAATCGACCTCGCAGTGGTCTGAAATGAAGTCATCGCGACTTGTTCTCCTCTTCTTTTTCTGCAAGAATACCCTTTCATTTATTAAGTGGTAACATTTTGCCTGATCACTTTGGCAACTTCAAGACATGATTATCGAGGCTTGAAATGTGAAATGTAATATCTTCCTTCGCATTTCTTATGATTAACGCCAACGGGGTGTACAAACTCAAGAAGGACTTGATGACACGGAGAAAACGGATACCATGCAGTACGTCAGGTTGACATTTACACTTCGTTTTTTCATATTTTTTTACTTATTTGTGTTAGTTCATGGAAATAAAAGGTAACTGCGGAATAAATTGAAGAAGGGAGTTTAAAACAATCAATAAATGGTGTTTGAATGATAATTAACACTTAAGTGATCAAGGGGGGTCCATATGGACCCAAGATTGTATTTTTGCGCGTCAACGTTAAAACGCGAAGTAATTTTTCATCGCCCTTCTATGTATTTGTCTTACTTTACCATACGCTTCACATTATTTCAGGAATATATTTGTACTTACAAACTGTAAAAATGAGCAACATTTTATTTAAAAGTATTCCATCGGAAAGTGAGTTTTCAAATTGTTGGCGGGAAAATTTTGACGCGACACGACACATTTGTTTTTGGCCGCCATTTGAAACGGTTTCTCCGATTTTTAAACTTGTTTCTTTGTTTTAGTTCTTTTGAAGTACTTTACCTGTGACTAGAGTTTCAACGTAAAAATCCTACGCGAAACCGCTTTTTCGGGTCCATATGTTAATAAAGTCTTTAGTGTCAAAAATTAGAATTAATTTTTTTTTGCAATATTAAAAAATGTATATAACAGGTTTTTTTTTTTCAATTCCGACAATAGAAACTTTAACAATCATCTAGCTTTACATTATACGTCTTCGCATACTGACTAAAGTATGAAATACCTATATAAACAGAGTAACGATAAACAAGATGGAATCGATTTCCGTTTCTCTGTGTAAACAGTGTTCGACAGCATCCACTTTATTCCTTTTTCAGTATTCGGGTGAATTGCGTGTTTAAACCTCGTCAGACATGCTCAGTGTATTAACTAAAGGGCTCTTGAATTGGTCATATTACCGTACCCGCCATATAGTTTAGAAATTTACATATTAAATTGTGTTCTTGTGTATCATTAAGCTGTTGTGTTCTTCTGTTGTTGTACGTATTTTTAATAAGAAGATGTTTACACATTTTAATTATCAACTGATGAGTTAAATACTTATTTGTTTCAAAACACCCGATAATATACATCAGTATAGATTACAGATTTTCTAACAATTTTTTAAGTAAATGCTCTTTCTGGGTCGCGGTTTTTATTATTATTATTTTTATTTTTGTTATTTTGATTATTTTTCAAGAGTAAAATATTTTTTTCATAGTAAAAAGATATTTGAAATAACAAACATCATAGTTGGCTTTATTTGTAAAATTAATGAGATTTAATAGATTAAAATAGATACATCGTCCTCTAAACAGATTGGATTATCTTTTATGGTTTTTTTTAACTAACACCACCCTTAATTTTTATTGAGTTCATGTGAGTTGTTTACATTTTTACTCTAATTAAAAAAAAAGTATTTTGCACGATTATTGAAATCATTCGTTAAAATTATTTTAAAAACATATCAGACGCCAAATGTGCGACATATTCTACAATATCCATACTAATACAAACTTAAAAGGGGGAAGTAATTGGATAGGGCAATAATAAGATAAGTTAAGAATAAGCCTGTCTCTAACGAAAAAGATTATAGTGCCATCCGCTTGATTCAATCAAAGTATCAAAACGGAAAACCGACTGCCTCTCGTTTCGTATTGATTTCTATTATGCCTTATTCTGAGCGTGATTACTGGGGCTAAGAGGGTGTGCAACAAGGAAACGAAGAAATACAACACGGTTTATCTGATTACATGTGATTGTTCTGTTGAAAATAGGTTTTAACAGACCATTGCTAACCATATCAAAATCCCATTAATTATTCAACAGTCCAAAGCGTGCATGATAATACTTCTGTGTTGCTTTGAAGAAATATAGTGTTTACAACAGTAAAACTTGTCTAAAAATGCACGTAGCTAACTATAAGGACGATTTGAGAGAAATCCATAAACCCTTTGGTGTTTATTTGTAAGGCAAAGAGCATCCGAATGTTACTATTAATTTTACAGAATCTTGTATGTCAACTTGTTAGTTTGTTCATGTGTAATAAATACACGCATTATACTCACCCCAAACACACCCACGTAAGAATATTGCAAATGCTTTTCGGGAGAGAGTAATACATACTCTAATAAGTAAAATGAATGATATAAAGATACAGAAGTACCTGGACATAAAACTTGGGGGCACTATGAGGACGTAGTTTGATGGAAATATAATTTTATAATTTAGACAACTCCATTACATTTGATCTAAAGCATTGATTTGAAATTAAAGATGAGTCTCTTTTTTAAATAGTGATGGAAAAAATGAATTAAAGCAAATATTTGGTAATTTCTCTTTATGTCCAGGTTCTTAAAATGATTTTAAATACCGAGCGTCCTTAAGACTACAGTCCCTAAGTCTCGCTCGGCTGAACGTCATTTTTACTGCAAGTTTTACCTATTTACACATACATGAATCTTTACTAGTGATTTCACGTCAATTATCAAGGTCAAAATGACTACTTCAAAAAGTTGACGCCTTTCATTTTATTCTAGAAAATCATTTGTTTTACTGCATAACAAAGTTTTGAAAAGTTCAATTTTGAAACACAATTTCGGTATTTGTACATGCAAAACAATAGGAATCTTAATTGATGGCATAGAACTATATGATTATTATGAAGATGTCAAAACTAGCCTTACCTGATGGATCATAGAAACAGTCGATGAAATGTCATGAAATAGAATAGAAAAGAAAAAGGAATATCAAAATGTTATAATTATAATGTCTACATTTGCATATATGACCGTCCATTCCAAACCAGCAGTAAATGCCACCTCTTGTCATTTTTAAGAATTAAAATGACACCTTAATGAACTTCACACAATTTCCAGAAGTCAAGTTATGGTTCGTCAAAGGTTGTCAGGGCGTAAAACGTATAACTGAGATAAACGTGTTCAAATGTCAGTAAGCCCTATGTTGATTATGCAGATTTATTTCACATGTCCTATCATTTTCTTGAAATGAAACTTTGCTGGTATTTTGTATTAAGCACAAAAATTGTGAATCTGTCAAAAAATCTATTTCGGCAAAATACGACCTTCACATGTATTTTCACCTGCAGCGCAAAATGAAGTTTCTGACATTTACTGCACATACGGGCTGGACATACACTTATAGCAATAATTATGTTGACACTCTGCAATCATACTTGCTGATGGTCAGTTATTCGAAAGTAAATAGTTTAACATTTTTACTTTCTTATACTGTAAGGTAAAATGAAAATATTCTTATTGATTAAATTCATAACGACTTTTTTACGAGGGAGAAATAAATTAACCACATAAAAAATTAACAGGTAATGTTTTTTTTAAATAAAATAATGTTAGCATGTAAAAGCAAATTGATGTTTTAATATTAGACAAAATGAAAATATTGATGACTACACAAAATTGTAATTGAGTTGTAATTAAGAAAGTGTTACGCTCCTATATATATATTAATGTAAAAATAAATTACCACCCAAAAAGCTCTACTGTATGTTGTTTCTTCAACCCTAGGTCTACAAAATTTATATTTATAACATACATTTATATTTTTGATAGCATTACAAAGATAATTGATAGCTAGTATTTAATTTAATTTACTTTTATGTTCCATTCTAATAGCGATATCAGTGCATAATATATTTAAAATGCTTATTTGTCTACAGATTTGTTTTTCACACTAAATCACAGCACGTTGACAATGATATTCTTTTTACAGATGTTCTTATGAATAATTAATTTGTCATCAAAAAATACTACTTTTAACATTAAATTTGCTGATATCTAAAAAGCCTAAGGAATCCGTCACACATCGAATGGAGCCAACACGTACGAATTACGTACCCTGTTTTGTTCATTGAAATGCATACATGTCGATTAACAAACCAGTGTACGTTACTCAAACGTTCCTTGATGTGTGACAGAATCTTAAAAGCTTTCAATAATCTCATGACGGAACCATCATTGCATCATGGATAAATGTATGTAATAAATAAACATTGAGTTAACATTGGATACATGTTCATGATTATTACCATACTCTAACTCTTTTTGTCTTTATGCCATATAATGGTAAAAATGGCATTTGTATTAAAACGGTATAATTAGGTCATGTAATTTAAATCTAAATGAATAGGAATAGAATTGAATCAAAAAAATATTAACTATTTCATTATAAAAGCATGCGCAATATTTGAAATAAACTATTTTAGATCAACTTAACACATACATGTTATGCATATGTGAATAACGAAAACAATATATAGAGACCAATGTATCGCCCGACCTATGAACATATATACATTGTCATTTTTAGCAACATAGAGACATTTTTAAAACAATTGTATTCACCGGACTCCCACAGTCAGATTAAACTTGTGTTGAATCCTTTATAACAGTAGCACGGCACAGGTTAACTCTGAGCATTGAAGCTGGTGATCTAACTGGGTCAAATTATTATGGGTTACCATACTTAGCATTACTTTTGGGCACATTGATGCTTCAGTTTTTTCGCAGATATAATATCAAATGAAAAATAGATGATGTAGCGTGTGTAAAATAACACCGTAACCATGCATATTGTGCTAACACTACAATCAGTGACGGTTATTTGAAGTCCTGGAGTCACAATCCGCGGTTGAAATCAAATCTACGGACTGATTCGGGTTTAGTAAGATAGATAGTCAAGATTCTTAAAACAATCAGTATCATTACTTTTTATTTTGGTTTGAGATCTTTTGACACAATAACAGTTAGTAAAAGCTATTGAATTGATTTGTTTCCCTTACTATCACTCACACTTTATGTTTCACGTAATGTTTTTATGTTTATGATTTTTTCAAATCTGATATAAGTTGGCTAAGAGATTGCCTGGTTGGTGAGTTGGTTGATTTGAGAAAGCAGAATAAGTTTTCTAAATTGTTAGGATCATTTCTATGTTAAAAAACCCTATTTTTGTAAATTGAGGGGCGTTGGAGGATCATTTTGTACTTTGCTTCCAAGCATTCTCTTGGCGCAATCAAGCGTGACCAAGACATTCAATCACCTGATTCTCACTCTACTACAGATAAACATTCAATATGACCACTCAACTTAAGTAAAGAAGTGACGGGGTCAAAGGCGAGGTCAAATCAAATTTGACATAAAAATCGTTTTTTACCCATTTTTGTTGTTGCCCCCTTACCAGTACATGAAGAAATTGATTACATTCGGAGTTCCATTTCACACCCACAAAGATTACCTATCAAATCTTACCAAAAACAACAAAATAGAATTTTGTCTCATTTTAGTACTATCTCTACTGAGGATTTAAGTAATGTCATCATGAAATGTGCTTCCAAATCATGCCATCTTGATCCAATGCCCACTTGGTTAGTGAAAAGGCACCTGCCCTCCCTTGTTCATGTTCTTTGCCGTATAGTTAACAGATCTCTTATTTCAGGTGTGTTCCCGGCTACTTTGAGCAAGGCGATCATAACACCTGTTCTCAAAAAACCTTCCCTTGATACCCAGCAACTGAAGAACTACCGTCCCGTATCCAATTTGCCCTTTGTGGGTAAATTGATTGAGAAGGTTGCTTCTAGTCAGGTTACATCATATGTTGAAGCCACTAAATTGCCCGAGCCTCTGCAGTCCGCTTACCGTTCCTCACACAGTACCGAAACGGCCCTCCTTTCTGTTCAGGATACTTTTCTTAGAGCAATTGACAATCAACAGGGTGTTTTCTTGGTAATGATTGACTTATCAGCTGCATTCGACACCGTCGACCATGAGATCCTGTTGAAGCGTCTAACTGATGATTTTGGTATTGAGGGTGTTGTTTGCAGCTGGTTTAGGTCGTATCTGAGTGATAGGACTTGCCAGGTGATGGTAGATGGTTCCATGTCTAAGCAGTCTGTTCTCCGTTTTGGGGTTCCTCAAGGGTCCATCATCGGTCCCCAGTCCTTTACATACTATTCCCATGTTATTGGCCACATAATTCGTAGGAATTCCATTGATTATCATATATACGCGGATGATGTGCAGTTATTCATTTCCTTTGATCCTACAAGACCTGGTGATGCTGAGTGTGCTTTGTATAGGCTTTCGTGTTGTGCCAAGGAGTTACAATCCTGGATGATCTGTAACAAACTCATGATGAACCAAGAAAAAACTGAGTTTTTTATTGTTGCCTCTCCTTTACATTATACGCGTCTTCAGCATCTTTGTTTTCACCTTGATGGCCTTGAAATTCCTCCATCGGCTCATGTCAGAAACTTAGGTGTTGTCTTTGATCACTCCCTTACCATGTCTGACCATGTCACTCGTCTTTCTCGCTCTCTCAATTGGCAGATTCGCAATCTTAACCGAATACGAAGATTTCTGAATTTTGATGCTTGCCACAATGCTGTCTGTGCCCTCATATTATCCCGGCTTGATTATTGCTGCTCTTTGTTCAATGGTATCTCGAAACAAGATCTCGCCCGTCTTCAACGGTTGCAAAACAAATGTGCCAGATTAATTTTCAAGAAGCCCAAACGTACCCACACTTTTCCTCTCATTCAGGCATTACACTGGCTTCCAGCCGCCAAACGCATCCAATATCGCACTCTGTTGTATGTCTACAAATGTTTAAAACGCTCCTCGCCTGACTACCTTTCATCTCTGCTCAACATCCAGAAATCTTCCTATTCTCTCCGCTCCTCTAAGGCTCCCCAGTTTGTTGTTTGTAGAACATCTAAGCAAGCTGGCGATAGAGCCTACTCCATTGCTGGTCCCAGACTGTGGAATGATCTTCCCTCCTATATCCGCAATGCTGCGAGCATTCCATCCTTCTCCAAGGCACTCAAAACCCACCTTTTTTCTTCATAATTTTTTTTTTTTGGGGTTGGTTTTCCATTTCCTTCTGTTTTCCGCGCCTAGTATCCTTTGGCAAATAGGCGCGTTATAAATCCTGTTATTATTATTATTTATTATTATTATTATAATAGATATGTTCATCATAAATTGACCTTTACAAAAACAAGTGGTAAAAATATGTTTATTCCAACTATGAGCAACCCTGTATGACACCTATAAAAACATGAATTTCTAAGAATCTTGTTTTTTTTTATACAAAGATTAGGTTTTATGCCTGTTTTTAAGCGAGTGCAAACACTTTTGATCGCCAGTGTATTAGAGTTATGCCGATGTGACGATTGTATGGTTGATTTGATCGATAAGCCGGCAATTATAAGTTGGAATCGACCTACTTTACCACATATCCACCTTGGGCGTTTTAAAACTGGCAAAAGGGAAGATATATTACCGCTTGATTTTAACTTCTGGATACTTCAATAAGTGACGACGAATAGCTAAACTAGGTTTATTGAATAATGTACATTAATTCCTTGTATAATGTTTACCGCTAAATGTTATCATGTACATACCGATTTAAGTTCAGAATATTGTATACTTGCAAACATCTATGATGTGTGTCGTTTCTCAAAATTGCATATGATATATCTGCGCTTGTGACACGTTTGACAATTGCATCGGTGTTAGAAAGTGATAAACTCACTCTTAACGAGATGTTTGCGTGAAAAGTTTTAACCTTTATTGACGTAGTTTTTTGAATTTGATGAGTGAATCATTTCTTTCAAAACATGTTTTATTTTTTTAATCAGATTTATATAATTTTTAGGAAAGAGAATCTTCTTTATTTTGTTTTAACAATACAATGTAGTATTAAAATAACAGCTTTCAAACTTCATTCTCGATTTCTTGTCATTTTAATCCAATTTAAGACCATTTGATAAAGATACTGATTAAAGCTTATAAAGAACATCATGCGTGTGGATATTTCAATGTTAACATATTATATATATCGAAATCAGCAAATTAGCGTGACACACATTCTTGGGTATGACTGAAATATCATAACCGTGCCCCAATTCTTTATAATTGAATTTCTGTGAAAAGTGTCTGAATGAGTTTATGTTTGCCATTTACATGGAGAAGACATTACGTAAGTTCACATCTGTTTCATACGAATTAGCAGCTCAGTTTGGGTACAATTTTCATATTTGTAAATCAAATTTCTTCCGATTGCGTCCACTTGGCCCTGTAAGCTGTAAGCTGAGTTTCTAAACTGAGTTTGTAAGCATATTGGTTTTTTTTTATATTTAGGTGAAGCAAAGTAACGATTTTTATGAGCCACTTAGTAACATATACAAGTGCTTAACTAATGTGGATTCTTTTTTGGTTATCTTGTTATAGTTAACAACAGAATATGGCTTTGTTTACGTGTCAAACCAATTGAACGATTACGTAAAAAAGTATTTTAAAAGACCCATAGTATTGTGTATTTCTTTAAAGTTATTTTTGTAATTAATATTGAATGCATTCTTACTGTGAACAATTCATTGAATTAAAACAACATTATTTTTGAATTGGCAGATTAATTAACTAATTAAGTAATTACCATCATTACTCTTAAACTATATGAAATGCAAAAGACATTAATACACGTGGTTAAAGTAACCCTTCAACACATACCGTATAAAATGATTTAACTGATTGACCCTGACTTCAGAAATGCATTTTGTGAGATTTCACCCTCAGTTTGCATTTTGTTTACTCTTGCAGAGGTAAAACAAAGTATGCAACCCTGGGGATCAGGCTGTTATGTAACTACAAAAGAAATGGTAAATAGGTATACCACGATGACACGGAGAAAATGTATACAATACGCTACTTCAAGTTGGCCTTTTCACTTCGTTTCTTAACATTTAAAAAAGCATTATCTTTTCTTTAGTTTTGCGAAAAACTAAGTAAGGGCTGAATAGATTACAATTGATAGCTGTTAAAAATTGTTGTTTCAACTATTATAAATAACAAAGGTAACAAATAGTTTTAATTATTTATGAGATATAAATTTTGGAAGTTGTATTTTTTCACTGATGGTAGGTGCATTGCTAATACAAGTGATCAAACAAACTTGTCTTCATCAGTGTTCATTACGGAATTATTGTGTTTAGATTCTTCCCTTTCAATATTGTATATAAATTATGAAAATTAATATTTACTGCAATTTTTAAAATGTATATACGAGTTATCAGGATAGGAATAGGTTAGTCATCTAGTTTAATAACTCTTATATAGACAACGGCAAATTATAGTATTTTAAGGATATTGCTTATTTACAGAACGTAAAAGCACATTCACCAGAAATGTTTGTAAAGAGCAGAATAGACACTAGTCTCATTTTATGTAAACGAAAAATCTCGGTTTATTAGTTTTAATGAAAATTCTTTATTCTACGTATTTTTTTACTGTGAGCATCCAGTAAATGAAACTTATATAAAGCAAATGTCAAGTATTTGTTTTCCATATTTTAATCGTATATTGTAGTTAATATCTTTAGCCAAGAACAGCGCATTGGATTTATAGCAAACAATGCAATGCATAGAAATAGGTGTGACAATGTTAGAGAATCATCGTGACACACATTGTTTGAGGCAAACTGGAATATATTAAATATCTTTGCTCCAATTATCTGTAATTGAATATTCTGCGACGTGGAATGTCTTAACACACAGCATTCTAAACACTTTTATGTTTGAAAATCACGTTTGCAAGACATTATACCGTGCCTGTCTCCAAAATTACTCTGTATGATCTTTACATGTTAATATAAAGTGCATTAAATTAGATTTTGCCTTAATTTATTGTCAGAAATGTCATTAAATGTTAGAAATGTCATTAAATGAAACCAACTAACTCCATTCTTTTGATTTGTCAGATTTCTCTAATAAAGGTAATTACCATAATTACTCTTGAAATAATACAAAATGGGAAAGATATCGTAGCACGTGGGTAAAGCAAATAAACATTATTGTACACAACCTAAAAAAACTCTGATTAATAAATAAAATAATTGACTACACTAAAAATATTTTCAAAATTTAACAACAATAATAATGCATAATAGTAATGAATAAAACTGTTAATTTTTTGACAAAAAACTGTCATACACCTTGAAGTTTACACCATGTTAATTAAATGTTATTAAGGTTTTTATATTCTAGAGAATATGTTATTGACTAATATATATCACTTTGTCATAATAGACAATAAAAAATTGTATAATTTCATACTGTTGCCTAATTCTATAGAAATACTCTTTCAGTCGGAGTCGACGAGCAAACTTGTCAAGGTCCGTGCGGAGGTCAAGCATACAAACAGACTTGGGTGTTGGACAGAATTTCATACCTCTTGAAAGAATGGAGGTTTCATGTTCATCAAGTGTGTGGGATACCCCCACGGTATCAATATGAAAGATTAAAGAATGTAAATATCTCCCTTTTCACTTTGTGGCTATCGCATTGTGTTTGAGGAGTAAGATATTTAAGTTGAACCACATTTAAATAATACATGGTTAGAGTTTGGAAAGTTAAGAAG
>JXSR01S010868.1:79681-109960 GCA_000969725.1 Ophiothrix spiculata
ATCCAATTAGTTTATTGATATTTGTTGTTTTTAACCTAACCAATAAAATTGCTTGTTTCAACGCGTATTTCACGCAGAGTGTATGAATATATTTCAAGACTTTTTATTATATGAGCATAATATTATTCAGTCATACAAAAAATAAATTCTGACCACGTAAAAACAGTTTCAGTGTGTTGACATCTATATTATTTTGCACATTTCAGCATCCTTAATTTCATATTAAGTTTTAAAAAAAGCGTATGGCAGAGTATGTTTATCATAGATTCCCTTAAATATGTAGTCATTAATTTACAAGAGTAGAGAACCGTGCTTATTTTAGTCTAATGGATGTGTCCCCTTTGTTGCAATATCTGAACAAAAAAAAAAAAAAAAAAGAATACAAATGTGATTGGCTTATCAATTATCACGGAAAATAATATGCATTACACATTTAAAATATAATGAATAACATACATTTTTAACATAATGGCAACGGATGATAAAATTAGGGCATGGTTCACTGTTTTTGTAATCATTCGTTCCACCATTTATTTCAGGCAATAAATGTCATTTGATGTTGCCTCATTGGCATAATCAAATCGAAAACCATACTAAATTGAATTTGTGTCTATCATTACCTTCCATTTACGTCCATTCAGTAAACCCAGATTCCGCTTTTTAGAATCAAGATACGGGAAAGTTTGATTCCATCTGTCACTAGATTGGCGTGTGCATGTTTTTACTGACATTATTACATTACTTGATATCGGAAATTATACGTCAAGTAAACTAAGTGAAATCTATTAATGCAACTGATCGAGTGCTGTATAAACAACTGTCTGTATAACTTAGCATATTAGAGGTTTTTAATTTTGGGTTTCCTGTAGAACATTTTAACTAACATGTATTTAAACCTAGTTTTGTCATTTGAATTTTAATTGAAACATTCTAGATTTTAAAAATATTGAGATTTCATATTACTCGCACGAAACAGTTTTTCTATCAAAGCATCTTTGGCTTTAGACAGCATTGAACTATTATCGTATATCAGAAGTCTACACCCTAGATAAGAAAGAGTACTGTAAATTCAACGGTTCACTCATACAATTTGGAGTAATAAGCCTGTCTCATGAGAAAAATGATTAAAGCGTCACCCCTTTGATTTAAAAAGTATCAAAACCGAAAATCGACTACCTCTTGTTTGGTAGATATTGCTGTTATGCCTACCACAAAGCGGTATCATTTGGGTTTAATGAAAAATAATCAAGATGAAAGCATTTTAATACCTATAATTTGATAAATGATTTTATATGACTTTTTCTACTTTTTTAAAAATATCAAAGAGTATTTGTTTATGATTAGGTCTTAATAATATTCTCTAAAAATAGTAATTATATTTTCACGAATCAAAATCAACACCTCCACGTACATAGCTAAATCTTATTCTAACCAGGGTTGTTGTTGCAACCCCTAGAGAGTTGTTCATTGTAATATGCAACAGAACAAAATTATGTAAGTAATTGTTATTACACCCTTTGCAGTCATTTTAATGTCCAAAATTGTATTCTTTAAAGATTCTGTGCGGTCCTTTTCATGACAAAATTTGGTAACCTCTAAGATAAGGAAAGGTAGACCGCCACAGTTATTTGGAACAGGTCGGTTGTTGCAACACCGTAAAGTTTTAAGTCACTTGTTAACCTTTTCAGCAAACTTTTAAAATAAGGACCAGTTTTTAAAGTAAAAATAGTTTCTTGAAGTAAGTCATGATTTTCTTGATCAGAAAGTATTTTAAGATATCATACTTACGTAAAACCTTGGTCAATTGTAGTTATTGGTAATAAAAATAAAAATGTAAAATTAGTAAACAGTGTTTTTTTTAGAACACGTTATTATTAAGTAACATATTGTAGGCTTTTATCCAATTAGTTTATTGATATTTGTTGTTTTTAACGATATTTTGTAACTTTTATAATGAAAACTGTTATTTTTTCGGTCGATTTTTACAATATGGATAATATTTAAAGGCAAAGACTGTTTTAAGTTCAAACCGTTACTTCCACAGCTTATAAACAACCTACTGAGTGAACCAACTGCCATAGACTTACATGATAAAACTACTAGTACTAATGGAAAACGTGGTATTGAAAATGTATTACATTGTCGAAGTGTGAATGAAAAAAGAGACCTTCTTCAGAAAGGGGATAATTACAGCTCGATATCAATGTAAACAAATATGACATCAACAGAGTTTTTCATTCCCAAAATATAATTTGAAATATAGCAAATGTTTACCACACAAACGAATGCAGTTAGTGAACTGTGACCTTGTGACCTTGGTTAACATTTAATTTGGGTTATTCACACTTACTGAAATATTGATGTGTGTTTTGGGAAGAGCCTTAAGCACCCTTTGATTTATGGATATACTGTTACAGTACAGCACTGTGACATATATTAATAGTCCTTGATAAATGGTCTGTGGTAATATTGATAATAATCATAATATTTAGTCACAGAAAAAATTCAAAACATATAAGCATTAAAAATCACACATTTATATGTTACTACAGACAATACTAATTCTGACCACGTAAGAACAGTTTTTATGCGTTGACATCTGTATCGTATTACACACGTCAGCATCCTTGATTTGATATTAAGTTACAAGCGAGTGGCAGAGTATGTTGAAGGGTCATCAAATTCAACTTGCTTGGTGAATACAAATGAGTAAATCAAATAGATATATGTCTGTGCTTTGAAATATTTATATATGTGAACAAGGTGTATCACAAATTGCATAACCTTTTAAGAGTCTAATATTTCTATCAAATCTTTGATAGTATGAGATATAACTTTCAAAAAATGGTAAAGGGTATATTTTACAGATATTTAAATTCCTAAAAGATTATTCAAACCTTTGTTACCCAGTAATATAAAAGAACACATGTTGAAGTAGCAACGCGTTATTCCACATGTTTTTATTTGTAAAAAAAAAAAAGAAAAAAGGAAGTAATATAGAAGACAATATGATGGTAACATTGTTCAATGTTAAAATAATTATGTTCTTAAAATATAGACCTTGCATTCTCATGAATATACGATTTAGTATAAAGTGTTATGTTTCTTTTTAAGCATTCAAGTCTTATGTTTACTCAACGTATGCGTTTAGCTTTCAAATTTGAAAAAAAAAAATGACTGCCCACAACATGAATAAAGGAAAATAAAATTGTTTTCTCTATAATTTCATAGAGATAAATATCCTAATGTAATATTTAAATATTAAAATTATTTATCTTACATATTACAGAGTAAGTGTCCAGTTAACAATATTAATCATATTTTTTTACAAGATATACATTAGCTATATACAACTGTTTTGCAATATGTGATGACTCACCCCAAAAAAGGGGGACTTTGCGACAGAACACTTTTCAAGAAACAGGTGAAAATAGGCAGTAAAAGATAGAGAACATTATACGAATTTCCATCAGATTTTCTGTTGTAAAATGTGATTGCCTTAATCAGTTTCAACAAGTAAGGTGTCATTTTAAAGCTTAGAAAATGCTGCAACAGGTAAAAAGAAAAAAATCAAAATCGATATCATCTGCAAATTCCCCCTTTCGGGTGAGCCATCACATACTTTGTTCTATGCAATTATACAAGCATTCGTCTTCATGCACTGATTATGGAATGCTTATGCGGGCAGAAATAAGGATAAACAGGATGGCATCGATTTCCGCTTAACCTGTGCAAACAGTGTGGGACAGCATCTACTCTGCACACTAATCAGTATTCAGGTGAATTGCTTGTCTAAACCTAAAAGGACGTGCTGAGGGTATAAACCGTCAGAATGTTGGATTGGTCATATTGTGTCCGTCAGGCAAAACAGACGTGTATAGAAAATCACTTGATATGCTCTTTGCAAATGTTTATCTCAATACTTTGTTTTCTACAGTTTCAGTACTTGTGATAAATATAATGCATTTGACTGTGCGTCGTGTCCGTCTTTCTTGATCTGAGAATCGACAAATAATGCAGTGGTCTGGCCCAAGATACATGTACAAGCTACGATAAACGAATATTATAACCATGAACTTAGTTTATATAGAATGTAAATTTTAGATAGAATACCGTATTATATGTTTAGATGGTAAACTGCTAACAAGCAAATAAAAGAAAGTAAAAAATAGGGACATCTGACCCCAATATATCGGTCACTAATTCAAGACATTGAAAACATTGTTTTGCATAATAACCCACGCCACGCAGGCACGCACATTAGGTTTTGGCTATGATCTCCCATCGGAAAATGCATCAGCCAGTTGTAGAAACTGCTTAAACACATGCTTTAAAAGAAGATATGTATGCATTTAAAATGTTGATGTTTGTATACGTCTGTACACGCAAGAAATGTTATGTTAGTTATTGCCCTAATTTTTATAAACTACAACATTACATACTACATATTGGAATAAATATGGAATATACTATATAACATTAAAACCTATACAAATTTAAGACTCGAATGACATTTATTAACTATGCAAAGGATTGTCACACCAGCAGACACCGATCAGACAACGACCGGTGTTCGACCGGACACCGACCGGAGTCCGACCGGTGTCCGGACGGTGTCCGTGAGCCGTAGAGACACCGGAAGCATGCCGCAAGAATTTAATTCCGAGTTAAAACCTTGCGGCTTGTATACGATGTCTTCAGTTATGGTCACATCGGCCATCGGTGTCATACCAGCGTTGCGCCGTTGCGGCTTCTTACGGCATATGTGACCAGGGTGTTACTCACAGCCTTGTGTCACACATCTTCTATTTTGGGCAAACCCTATAATTTAAAAGAATGGCTTGCCAATGACTACTGACATGCTATATATTGAGGTTACTAAACAAGTCAACAATTTATAGATAAACTATGACACCTAAACTTCAGCGAAAATATATAGGAACTGTACAGTTTTGTACGTGTTTTTATTTGTCTGATTCATGATAAGATTTTGTCTAGACGGAGTGTTTATTTTGTTCGTCTCATCTCAGTAATAATGATAAGAAAGAAGTAATATAAGAGGGCTGTCTTAATTTGAATGGACACAGTTTTTGTTTACCACACTTTGACCTATTTTGTAGCATTGATGATAGTTGCACATCCGAATGAATTTGCTTTATACGCAGTGCAAATTTTCTTAAAAGATAACAAAAGAAGCTTCTGTGGACATCAAGTCACTTCTACGAATTGCTTTTGTGGTTTTGGGTTATTTTTGGAGACACTCGAGCAACAATTCGACCGAACCATGTACTTTTTGTTTGCTTTTGAGGTGTTACCTATTTAAATTTTTCAACAAAATGGGAGTGGTGAATTTGTATGATCCTGTTTTTCCTATAGCATCGAGAAGAATCGTTAATAGTGAGAAACTTGATATTTATGAATCAAGGTGACGCAATCCCTTTAACCCTTTCGATCCAATAGAACGACTGAGCGTTTGCAAGACAATATGCAGTTAGTACTAAGTTAGTTAGTACCTTGTCCAAGAGATTTTCAAGCACGGTAAAATATTGGACATCAAATACGAATTTGGGACTCTCCGCACCGCAAACGAGTTCCTTGCCGTCTGAGCTAACTTGACTGATATTTTTACGTGATATGTGAAAACATGTGACAAAAAAGCATGAAAACTCATCACACGTTATTAACAGTCAGGATGCTCTGAAGTTTTTATCCACAACGTCTCTGAAGTGTTTTATTGCTGTATCATAATTGATGTAATAATGACAATCTTATTTGAAGCAATAAATATCAGTTTCCCTGAGGGGTTTCATAATATTGACATGTATACTCTAGTGTCTGGCAATATTTCCAAACACGAGTGATATACTGTCAGTCCACATGTTACAATTTTAATATGATGACAAAGAGAAGATGCATCACATCGTTTGAATGTATAATATAACCATGACATTGAAAGCGATGTGTCTAGTCTATATTAATATGTGTATATTGTTTATACTTTGCATCAGATCAAATCTCTTGGGTTTCAATTTTGTTTATTTTGATTTGCATTTAGCAGTTTATTGGGTATTATCAATTTCAGGCGAAATTGGCTGTTTTATTAGGTGTTTTAAAATTTCAGGCGAAGAAGCAAACACTTCTGACCGCAAGTGTATGTTTATGTATTTATGTAAAACGGATTTGTTTTTAAAGAGATAAATAACAATCATGCAAATTGGTCAAGTATTCGCTATGCACTATACTGAACACAGATTGAAACTCGGCCTATTGTTTGAATCGATTGATCTTAAAGATGGAATACTTTCAAGCATTGAACCTGCACAAACAAAAAAGCAAACACTTCTGACCGCCAGTTTATGTTTATGTACTTATGTAAAGCGTGTTTTTTAGTGATAAATACCAATCAGGTAAATTGTTAACTTATGTTTCTTATTGGGTGTCCTCGATTGGAATTTATAAATAAAAGAGACTTAACATAGACACATTATTATAAGCATATCATATATGTATATAAGTCATGCTACCGTTTTCTGAGGCGCAATTTACATATAAAAGGCCAATTCAGGTCACATTTGCATGAATTGTGTCAGGTCAACATTACAACCATTTGTCGTGGTGTATGTTACCCGAACTACATTTGGTTCAATTAATAACAAGATGACAGAAAATATGTCAATCTAATTCCCCAATGCACAACCATATTTATAAAATCCCATAAGAATTACTTGTTCCTCAAGGTATATTTTTAGAGAATCAATTTTATAAAGTATCCTGAAATTGATTTTTCAAAGTATGGAAATTGATTAAACTCTTGGTGCTTATTTATTTGCGAAAACTTATCTATGTTGACACAGCCGGCTTCCAAAATAACAGTTCAACACAATTTTAATTAAAACAATGAACGCAAATAATGACGGTACACAGAAATCCAATTAAGAAAGAAAACGTGTAAATAATCTCATATATATAAGAATGCGCACAAAATATGCCATACAGTCATACCAAACATTACGTCAAAGTTGAATTTTATTGTGATTAAACGTAATAGCAATGTATCTCAAAGACGTCTAGTATCGATTTCAATCCAGTGAACTCTTAATTCAAAATAACTTTTGATATACACTTCTATATTTATTAAGATGTGGTCAATATTCTCTAATCTTAAGTAAAATAGTTAAAAACAAAAGCTAAAGAGTTACCAAGACTTTACTTAACCTAACCTAATAACACTTCTTCAGTGGCGTAGCCAGGCCTTTCTCCAAGGGTGGGCAAACCACCCAAGATTTCTCCAATGAATTTTATCGAGCGACTTTACAGAAGTTTCAAGGGGCCGGCTAGGCCGAGTTTTTAAAGAAAAAACGCCAAATATTGTGCTTTATGAAATTTTCAACCTAATTTTTAGCGATTTTCAGCTCTAATTGTCGTAATTTTATAGGGAAAAAGCAGTTTCTGCCCCCTTTATTTTTTCTCAAAGGTCTTCAAAATTTATCCAAAAAATTTCAAAGGTGGGCAAATTTGCCAACGTTGCCCACCCCTGGCAACGCCACTGCACTTCTTAAAGATCATGAAGAACGGTTTTACATCTTATTTGGTGTTTTTTCAACACATATCTGGTATACGTTCACCTGTAGCTAAACAACATCTCTCACATTCATCTTGACATTAATGCATGAGATGTATTAATTTAAAGATCCAATTATTCAATATTATGACATTATAAATCATGTCTTACAGAAACGTAATATGTAATAATGACATATTTTACGCAATTATGCATTGAAATGGTAATATGTGACCATCCAGCCCGTATGAGCAGTAAATGCCAGAAACTTCATTTTGCGCTACAGGTGAAAATTCATGTCAAGGTCGTAATTTGCCGAAATTGATTTTTTGACAGATTCTCAATCCTAGTGCTTACTATAAAATATCAGCAAAGTTTCATTTCTAGAAAATGATAGGAAATGTGAAATAAATTTGCATTTATAGATCTACAGAAGATACGCTCGTATAGGGTTTACTAATCTTTGAACGCGTTTATCTCAGCTATACGTTTTACTCCCTGATAACCTTTGACAGACCATAACTTGACTTCTGGGAATCGTGTGAAGTTCATTAAGGTGTCATTTTAATCCTTAAAGCATAGTCTTTGCAAATAATTGTGACAATGACAAGAGTTGGCATTTACTGCTGTTTTGGAGTGGACGGTCACATATAACCTCATTGCTTGTGATTTAACAGCGATGGAAATTTTAGGTAATTATGAGGCAAATATGGTTTAGGTATGCGATAATTAAACGTCTGGAAGTTTAATCTTTAGATAAGGGGGTTTTATAAGTGCTGATATTTTATATTAAAAAAATGTTTTATATCATAATCTAAATAATTAATACTCAAAAAAAATTATTAACATTATTTAGTATTAAAAGTTCATTAAAGGAAATTAAAAAAATAGTAACAAAACAAAGCGTTGTTTTTACTCTGTAGGTGTTAAACGTTGACAATGTGTGCACATAATTGATAAGAACCCTAAGAGTGTGTAATCTTCATTTGAAGACAGACTGCAGTGGAAGAAGTTGTTATTTAAATATATTTGGAATGTACATTACAATTCATGACAAACAGTTTTAATCAAATCGAACTTTATTGAAAAATAGACATCATTTTATATCTGATCGATTTTCGGCTTGTATGTCTTAGACCCAACTATTAAAATGTCTAAAAGGATTTATACTCGTAATCTAGAGGGCATAACTTTTATTTTAATATCGTCACGCCTTTCTGATCATTGCCTATCTAGCATTTTTACAAAATTGATATTCGTAGCTTGTTGCCTTTTTGAATATGTCCTGTACAATAAGTAGATGACAAAGAGCAAATAGATATGTTTACATGTCTGTAGAAAAATTACGTAACCACCAAATTGGGATTGGAAATTATTTATTAACATATAAGTGAGGTATTCCAAACATTAACCGACAACGTGTTGTACGTTGTGATTGTTCAAAGCAAAAAAAAAAACACCACACAATAACCTGTACTTACCAGACGCAACTAGCGTCTAGTAAGACGCTATAAACCAACACGCTAAAGTTGGTAATATTTTGACAACGCCTGGGATCCGATATCGTGCTTTTCATTCTTGCATGCTTTTTTTTTTGAAATAAGAAGTGTTACGAATCCCAGACGGCATGTTTACATTTTCTCAGAAGGTCGTTGTTTGAGTAAAATGTTTTTAGCATCTTTGATTGAATTACTTCAGTAATGATAAGTTAAGACTGCGTTTTGTTTATTTAAGCTACACTTTTATAAACCGTATCAAAAACATATACATTGACAATTTATATAAAATGCTACGTATTATTTATGATTTCGTTTCTGAAAATCAGATTTTATTATTAGACCTGAATTACTTTATGACGTTATATTTACATGATGTCTTGTCTAGTTTTATGATTTTGGTTTCAATTGAGAGCATGAACATTGGCTTTGAATGTACAAATTCCACGTTGACCGGTTTTACAAATTACTATTTTATTTTGTAAATCATAATACTAGAGATATTGTTAATTAACACTTAAGTGACCAAGGTATTTCCTACCCGTTGCTGCCCAAGAGGGGGGGGGGTACCTAGGGACCCTTAAAAAACTATAACAATTCTAAATGACCGATTTCCATCAGGTTTTTTTTGCAAATAAAGAAGCGAAATAGCATGCATATATTTTTCAAAATGGCGACTTAAAATGTTCCAGGGCTTCACCCCCCCCCCCGAACACATACACCAACTTTGACGGCCTACCCTCACCACATCTTAGGTGGTACCCCCCTCATTTTTTATCAAAATGACCGCAAAGAATGTAAATGTGATTACCCAAATGCCTGGGGTCGGTTGCTTTTGCGTTTTTATGCAGCGGGGAAAACACCTTAGGGGGTTGCAACAACCCCCCTGGGTAGACAAGGGTTAAATGTTAAGTTAGTAAACAAGGCATACCAGACGATACACTTTTTTGAGTAATAAATCTTGTAGATAGCTTAAAGAATCTGAGCAGTAATTGAATACGGCACTGATTAAATACAAGAAGACTAAGCGTTTCTCCTTAGGATAAGGATTCTAGTGACATCCGTTTAATTCAATGAAAGTATCAAAACGGAAAACCGACGCGTTTCGTATCGATTTCTGTTATGCCTACTTGTATGTGTGATTATTGGGAATTGGTCGGTAAGCAACAAAGAAACGGTGAAATTGGATAGCGTTGTTCTGATATTAAACATATGTTTGTTTCCGCTATTGTTATTTCTTCGAATTGACCAACAATTAATTAAATTCGTCGTTGTACGAAGAAAATCTCAAATAAAATTGTTTTAGTAACATAAAAAAACGAAAAACGGGTTCACGAACTTTTAATAGACCTGGCATTCAGTTTACTGTATAATAAAAAACACGAGTTGACATATCATAAATCGCAACCTTAAACAGCCGTTTTAAAGAAAAAAACACAATTTTTTTCTAGAAATGCTTATAATCAAAAAGGTAATATCGTTTACTTGTAATAAATACAAACTTGAACAAGAAAAAGAATGGAGGAAAAGTGTTTTTTTTTACTCTTTGCACATATATTAGTAAATAGTTGAAATATCAAGTAAATAGCACTTACTACTTTTTATGCATGACACTGCCGCTGTACTATATACAACCTGGTAGAGGTGTTTTATTGCAGAACCATAACTGCTGCAATAAAGACTATCTCTTTTTGATATATCTAACAACCGTTTTTCCCTGAGGGCTTTATATATAATCTCGTGGCTGACAATATTCCAAAACGCGAGTGATACCCTCTCAGTATATATTTGACAGCTAATGCGGTGAATAGAAAATGATTAAGTACATAGATACACATGGTATCGGACACTTTCACATGACTGTACTTTATATATGTGTACCGTCGCGGCAAAAGGGTCCAGTTGCCGGCAACTTCCATTTTGCGCTAGAGGCCGGTAAAGTTGAAATATACCAAAATATGATGGGAAGGTCAATTTTGAGATTTTTGTGGAAATGAAATCTTTGAACCCTTTTGTATCCAAAATGTAAAAATGGTTAATCAAAAATAACGACAAACTTGTAAAAAGTGTGATTTATATCGCTATGTCGAATCGTTTTCATCATGAAAATTTGAAAATTTGTTTTTTGACAAACGGTTATGAGTACGATTATGATAATTAATTATGCAATAACGAAACATGATATTGAGTCCAAAAATTGTTATTATAGTACTCAATGTATCGTCTTCCATTGAGCCAAATTTCAAGTCGATAAACAAATGGGAACATGGTGGTTGCTATGGAGATTTGCTCATACTCTATTCAGACTGCACACAAAATCGATTGGAAAAACAGGCCTACCTTTAACAGCCTTTTTCTCACAAACTAGTTTTGACAAACGGTTATGAGTACGATTTTATAATTTGCCAAAACTCGTCAACCAAAGCTCCGATGTGCATGATTTTGGTATCATTGTAATGGGAATTAAATGAGCTTTACCATCATATGAAAATCTCCATATTTTGGTTTTGACCCAACTGCACCCTTATGCCGCGGCGGCACACATATGGGTTTTTTCCCCGTATCATCGGATTTAATAGGTGTTCACTAAAGACCTGCTTAGGTTTGCTTAAAGGTACTAGCCTAGATTCCACTTAAACAATTAAAACTTATGGAAATGCTCTAAATAAACCTTAAATTTGTAGTCATTAATTTACAAGAGTGCTTATTTTAGTTCATTTACAGTGTAATGGATGTGTCCCCATTGTTGCAATATCTGAACAAAAAAAAATGAATAAAAATGTGATTGGCTTATGAATTATCACGGAAAATAATATGCATTACACATTTAAAATATGATGAATAACATACATTTTTAACATAATGGCAACGGATGATAAAAATTAGGGCATGGTTCACTGTTTTTGTAATCATTCATTCCACCATTTATTTCAGGCAATAAATGTCATTTGATGTTGTCTCATTGGCATAATCAAATCGAAAACCATACTAAATTGAATTTGTGTCTATCATTACCTTCCATTTACGTCCATTCAGTAAACCCAAATTCCGCTATTTAGAATCAAGATACGGGAAAGTTTGATTCCATCTGTCACTAGATTTGCGTGTGCATGTTTTACCGACATTATTACATTACTTGATATCGGAAATTATACGTCAAGAAAACTAAGTTAAATCTATTTATGCAACTGATCGAGTGCTGTATAAACAACTGTCTGTATAACTTTGCATTTTAGATGTTTTCAATTTTGGGTTTCCTGTGGAAAATTGTAACTAAACCTAGTTTTGTCATTTTCATTTTAATCAAAGCACTCTAGGTTTTCAAATATATTTAGAGTTCATATTACTCGCGCGAAACATTTTTTCGTTGGCTTTAACATTTAACTATACCGTATATCATAAGTCCACACCCTAGAGTAAAAACACCAAATGAAACCTTAAAGAAGGAGAACTGTAAAATGAGCTGTTCACTGTTAAACTTTGGAGTAATAAACATGTCTCGTGAAGAAAATAATTCAAGTGTCACTCCTTTGATTTAAAAAAGTATCAAACCCGAAAACCGACTACCTCTTGTTTGGTATTAAATGCTGATATGCCTACCACAAAGTGTTATCATTTGGGTTTAATGAAAAAACCATCAAGGAAAACGCATTTTATTATCTAAATTTTGATAAATGAATTTATTAAATTCTTTTTTTTTCTATTTTTTAATATCATAGCATATTTTGTTTATGTTAAGGCCTTAATGATATTCTATAAAAAAAATCATTATATTTTGACAAATCAAAATCAACACCTCCCTATAGGGGAGATGCAGGAGAGTTGAACCACCTAAATTATCTCCAGAACTAGGCACTCATCTGACTAGTTCTTCCTAGAGTTAATGTATGATATCATTATCACTACATATTTGTTTCACTGTAAAAAAATAAATGCAAAATTTCATGCGCTATACCTTTAAAAGTGATTTGGACACGTTTTACCAAATGTTATAACAATTATTTTGATTTTGCAACTAGATGCCAAAAGCCCAGTAGTTTATGTCTCTGTGCAGTTGAAGTTGGTTATGATAAAATACTTCTGAGCTGCTGCAAAGAAAATAGTTGAAGTTGGTTTTACCAAGATATTGCATAGTTTGTGATTTGGTGCTTATGAGGAGAGTTGAGCCATTTGGCTTGGGGAGAGTTGACCATAGGAAATTCACGTGTTATTTTGACACAACATATTTTTGAGTAGAATTATACCCTAAACTTACTAAGAAGTAACCACTTTAACCACACTGAATATATTTAACACTATTTTGGAACAATAAATACCAAAATATCAAAATAAAAAATTTTAAATTTAAACTTTGTACTCCGTATTGTAATAACATGGTGTCTCAACTCTCCTTCACCACTGGCTCAACTCTCCTATACCCATGGGAGAGATGAGCCACTTTGCCATTTTTATCTAAACCCTTCATGTGAATAGGCAGCAACAATTGGCGCAACTGTCACATTATATTAAGTAAGTTAACCCGCCAAAGTCTTATGCATTTCATCACTGCAGAATGGTGCAAAATGTAAAAAAATGGCTTTACTCGCCTGCATCTCCCCTACAGAGCTTAATCCTATTCTAACTAGGGTTGTTGGTGCAACCTCTAGAGAGTTGTTTCTTGTAACATGCAACAGAACAAATTATTTAAGTAATTTTTATTACAACCTTTCATGCCACTTTGATGTCCAAAATTGTATTTTTTTTAAAGATTCTGTGCGGTCTTACACCGTTAAATTTTAAGTGACTTGTTAACTTTTTCAGCAAACTTTTAAAATAAGGACCTTTTTTTAAAGTAAAAATAGTTTCTTGAAGTCAGTCATGATTTTCTTGATCAGAAAGTATTTTAAGATATCATACTTACGTAAAACCTTGGTCGATTGTAGTTATTGGTAATGAAATGTAAAATTAGTAAACAGTGGTTTTTTTTAGAACACTTTATTATTAAGTATCATATTGTAGGCTTTTATCCAATTAGTTAATTGATATTTGTTGTTTTTAACGATATTTTGTAATTTTTATAATAAAAACTGTTATTTTTTCGGTCGAATTTGTATGATGTGGATAATATTTAGGGGCAAAGAGTGTTTTAAGTTCAAACCGTTACTTCCACAGCTTATAAACAACCTACTGAGTGAACCAACTACCATATACTTACATGATAAAACTACTAGTACTAATGGAAAACGTGTTATTGAAAATGTATTACATTGTCGAAGTGTGAATGAAAAAAAAAACTTTAAAAAGGGGATAATTACAGCTTGATATCAATGTAGTAAACAAATGTTTTCATTCCCAAAATACAGTTTGAAATAAAGCAAATTTAAAATGTTTACCACACAAATGAATGCAGTTAGTGAAGTGACCTTGGTGAACATTCCATTGGGTTATTCAACCTTACTGAAAAAGTGCTGTGTGTAAAGACAATGTCAAACATCACCGTACCGTGCGAATAACGTACTAATAACGTACACTGGTTTGATAATCGATTACATGCATTTCAATGACCAAACCAGTATACGTTATTAGTTCGTTATTCGTATGCTTCGTAATGTGTGACAGAGCCCTTATGGGAAGAGATTTAATCACCCTTTGATTTATGGGTATACTGTACAGCGCTATGACATATTTTAATAGTCCTTAATAAATGGTCTGTAGAAATATTGATAATAATCATAATATTTAGTCACAGAAAAAATTCAAAACATATAAGCATTAAAAATCACACATTTATATGTTACTACAGACAATACTAATTCTGACCACGTAAGAACAGTTTTTATGCGTTGACATCTGTATCGTATTACACACGTCAGCATCCTTGATTTGATATTAAGTTACAAGCGAGTGGCAGAGTATGTTGAAGGGTCATCAAATTCAACTTGCTTGGTGAATACAAATGAGTAAATCAAATAGATATATGTCTGTGTTTTGAAATATTTATATGTGAACAAGGTGTATCACAAATTGCATAACCTTTTAAGAATCTAATATTTCTATTAAATCTTTGATAGCATGAGATATAACTTTCAAAAAATGGTAAAGGGTATATTTTACAGATATTTAAATTCCGAAAAGATTATTCAAACCTTTGTTACCCAGTAATATAAAAGAAGAAATGTTGAAGTAGCAACGCGTTATTGCACATGTTTTTATTTGTAAAAAAGAAAAGAAAAAGGAAGTAATATAGGAGAAAATATGATGGTAACATTGTTCAATGTTAAAATAATTATGTTCTTAAAATATAGACTTTTGCATGCTCATGAATATACGATTTAGTATAAAGTGTTATGTTTCTTTTAAAGCATTCAAATCTTATGTTTACTCAACGTATGCGTTTAGCTTTCAAATTTGAAAAAACAAATGACGGCCCACAACAAGAAATAAAGGAAATTAAAACCGTTTTCTCTATATTTTCATAGAGATAAATATCCAAATGTAATATTTAGATATCAAAATTATTTATCTTACATATTACAGTGTAAGTGTCCAGTTGACAATAATAATCATATTTTTTTACAAGATATACATTAGCTATATACAACTGTTTTGCAATATGTGATGACTCACCCTAAAAAAGGGGAACTTTGCAACAGAACACTTTTCAAGAAACAGGTGAAAATAGGCAGCCAAAAATTGAGAAAAAATATAAGAATTTCCAGCAGATTTTATGTTGTAAAATTTAATTGCCTTAATTAGTTTCAACAAGTAAGGTGTCATTTTAAAGCATAGAAAATGCTGCAACAGATGAAAAGAACAAATCAGAAATCGACATCATCTGCAAAGCCCCCCATTTCGGGTGAGCCATCACATATGTACTTTGTTCTACGCAATTATACAAGCATTCGTCTTCATGCACTGATTATGGAATGCTTATGCGGGCAGAAATAAGGATAAACAGGATGGAATCGATTTCCGCTTACCTGTGCAAACAGTGTGGGACAGCATCTACTCTGCACACTAATCAGTATTCAGGTGAATTGCTTGTCTAAACCTAAAAGGACGTGCCGAGGGTATAAACCGGCAGATGTTGGATTGGTCATATTGTGTCCGTCAGGCAAAACAGACGTGTATAGAAAATCACTTGATATGCTCTTTGCAAATGTTTATTTCAAGACTTTGTTTTCTTCTGTTTCAGTACTTGTGATAAATATAATGCATTTGACTGTGCGTCGTGTCCGTCTTTCTTTGTCTTTCCTGATATTCGAATCGACAAATAATGCAGTGGCCTGGCCCAAGATACATGTACAAGCTACGATAAACGAATATTATAACCATGAACTTAGTTCAGATAGAATGTGAATTTTAGATAGAATACCGTATTATATGTTTACATGGTAAACTGCTGACAAGCAAATAAACGAAAGTAAAAAATAGGGACATCGGACCCCAATATATCGGTCACTAATTCAAGATATTGAAAACATTGTTTTGCCTAGTAACCCACGCCACGCAGGCAAGCAAATTAGGTTTTGGCTATGATCTCCCATCGGAAAATGCATCAGCCTGTTGTAGAGGTTTTTTTAAACACATGCTTTAAAAGAAAATATATAATATTGTTGATGTTTGTATACGTCTGTACACTCGAGAAATGTTAAGTTAGTTATTGCCCTAATTTTTGTAAACTACAAAATTACATATATTACTTATTCAATATTGGAATATACTATGTATATAACATTAAAACCTATACAAATTTAAGATTCGAATGACATTGATTAATTATGCAAAGGATTTACCTATTTAAATTTTTCAACAAAATGAGAGTGGTAAATTTGTATGATTCTGTTTTTCCAATAGCATCAAGAAGTATTGTTAATAGTGAGAAAACTGATATTTGTGAATCAAGGTGACGTAATCCCTTTAAGGCGCTATTATTGGGCTTAGCTCTGAAAAAAAAAGCTGTATAATTGAATGGTTTTGTTCTGATCACAATTGATTGTAGCCGTCAAAGGGTCCGTCTGGGGCTACCATTGTCACTAAGAAATTTTGTGAATGTGTTTTTCTTTTGTTGCTGAACACTATTTTATATTATTGTACTAAACATAATTTACCAAATATTCTTATTGTATCTGGTATACTGTAAATCATTTCCTGCAGTTCATTATTGTTGCAGCTACCAAAAATGTCTAGGTATCCAAATTACAGGAAGGAGTAGGGTTTTTTTAAATTTCAATCGTTACAGTTTTTTAGTTGTTTTTAATTTTCATTTCCAACAATGGAAGTTTAAAGACTGAACTGAGTACCTTCTTTTTTGTGTGTAAACCCAACCTTTGTAAAACAAAACATGTTAGCAAACAACTTTACTGACCACAAGCGATAAACTTTATAAGCAATATTAGGTGTGTTTATTATTGACCTATTTAAATGTTTTATTTTACTACTCAATTTATAGAGAAAGGATTATACCTTTGTTTATCATTTTGAGGACGTGATTTTGTGTAAATTTTTTGTATAAAAAAACACCAACTCCAAAGATTTCAAGCTTATTAAGTCCAGTTAGAATGCAGAGGTGGGTTCACATTTTATACCACAGGAAAACTGTTGTAGTAGAACATTTATCATTCCCGAGTTTCGTACAAGTTTCCACGAGACAATTAGCAGTTAGTATCTTGTCCAAGAAATTTTCAAGCACAGCCAAACTTTGGACACCAAGTTTGAACTCGGGACCCTCCGCACCGCAAACGAGTTCCTTGCCTTTTTAGCTAACTTGACTACTATTATTATGTGATACATGAAAACATGTGAAAAAAGAAGCATGAAGGTTCCATTGTCTGATGGGTTTTCTAAACTCATCACATGTTGTTAACAGTCAGGATGCTCTGAAGTTTTTATCCACAACGTCTCTGAAGTGTTTTATTGCTGTATCATAATTGATGTAATAATGACAATCTTATTTGATGCAATAAATGTCAGGTTTCCTGAGGGGTTTCATAATATTGACATGTATACTCTAGTGTCTGGCAATATTTCCAAACACGAGTGATATACTGTCAGTTCACATGTGACAACTTTAATATGATGACAAAAAGAAGATGCATCACATCGTTTGAATGTATAATATAACCATGACATTGAAAGCGATGTGTCTAGTCTATATTCATATGTGTATATTGTTTATACTTTGTATCAGATCAAATCTCTGGGGTTTCAAATTGTTTATCTTGGTTTACTTTTAGCAGCTTATTGGGCGTTTTAGATTTCAGAAGAAAACAGAAAAGGGTTGTTTGCCCTCAAATGCAAACCTGTATACTATGTGTACTTTTTGTGTATCCTAGTGTATTGAATATCGATTGAAATCAATGTATGTTTCAAATTGGGCAATATAAGCAAACTAGCATTACTAAAACCCAAGTCATATTATAAACTCTAAAATAAGACACAATAGCGAGCAAACATTTTATGTCATTAATAATGTATAATGTTATCGCTGTTTTATATGAACCGCTTATTGTGTGTGATTTATGTTATAGTATATTTGACCCTGTTTTAAGAGGGAATTAGAACACGGTATTAATAGGCCACCTAAAAAAACCTGAAATTATAAAGATAAAACAAACAGACAAACAAAAGCCGATAGCTGAGATATTCCATCCTTGGTATGTACTTATCTGAAATATTCAATGGTTAGGTTGACTATAATAATTGTGTATCACAACAACGTAAGTCAATCGCATGCATCAATCAGCACATGACCATGCAATAACTTTTTTTGAAAATATTTGGTTGAAATCCATATTCTACTTAGGTAAAGACTGGATTGACGTTTTGAATATGATTCGTTTTGTATGTTTTTATTTTTTTTTGTACCAATACAATAATTACGGCTGTGTTTTAAACAAGCGTGAATTCCGCAAACAAATATGAAGAGAAAAAGAAATAAGAAAGCAATAAGGTCATCTGTTATACCAATAATAGCAAACAATGACCACTAATAAAGGTAAAGGGAATCCATCTGCTCACGAAAATGTGAATTCTAACTTTTTTGTAATCATGAAAATATAAATAGTTTCCACTGCATTTGCGGGGACTCGAATCATGGATTATGGCAGGGGTTAGTCATGCATTACGAAGCGAGGGATCTACCGCTGAGCTATCAAGGCAGCGTTGAGATCGTGAACTAAAATCTAAAACGTAAACATTAGAATGGCGTACTTTTCTTTAGTTTACATAAAAATTGCCTCATTGGAATGCTCAATTTGTAAGTGAATTATGCGAATGCGTATATCAGACAAAATGTAGATAATGTAGATACTTAAAACAGGCAATTCACAGCTCAAACAGAGCGAACTCGGAGTCGTAATTCACGTCCGGATTTTCGGGCAAAACAACGCGGGTTTGTTACATTATCATTCAAAATCAACACAGCATATTTATAAAATATTGGTTGTAATTCAATAAGAAGTATCAAGCCTACAATCTGTCAAAATTAGTCGAACTGTTCGAACATCATGAAAGTATGAGGTTTCGGCAAAAAGGGTCAACATTTTCGAAGTAGTTTTTATGCGTCATTTTGAACTTGATAATGGACGTGAAAGCACTAGTAATAAAGATTTATATATAAACAAAAAACTCTATTCAATATGTATGCCAAAAATTGTAATATTCTGATAGGTGTAAGTAGGTAACGACTTGCAGTAAACATGACATTCAGCCAAGCGAGACGTTTATTAGTGACTGTAGCCTTAACATTCTAAAACACAAAGAGGTCAAAAGTCAACATAGTGATATTTGCAGTTGTGAAACATTATTATATTTTATTAGAAAATAACGATATTTTATTGTGCTATGGTATTGTAGTTGTTTTGATATGCTCTAATCCTTGAAGTAATTGTGCTATCATATAAAATCGCAGTAACACACTTTACAAATGTTTTGCTTAAAATTGGTTAAAAATACGCCGGGTAGCTGAACACACAAATTATATTTTAATGTATTTATGTAAAGCGTGTTTTTTTCTAGAGATAGGCAAATGGATCAGGTATTAGCTATATGTACCATAATGAACACGGAGTGAAACTCGGGCTATTTTTGGAATCGATTGATCTTATGGATACATGCCCTTTAGTATTGGTTGACAGAAGCTAAACAAATTTTCTTAAGTTTTTGGCAAGAAAATTATGTTTTTATTACGATGACTATTAGAAAAAGTGGAAAAAGTCACGTAAAATATGTTTTTTAAACTAATTTATGAATCGTATAAACATAGCAATTCTGATATGTTTACAAACATTCTGTCTCTATACAACCGTATCTAAGACCTCTTGCTGTTATCCTGGATGTATTATGATAGTTAGGGCATGTTTTGTTAAAAATTTGTAAGTTTGAAGGTTGCGAGTTAAAATGGTGAGTTTCTCCCGTGAAGTTACAGAAACACCATTGAGTCTTGCAGGCAAGTTACGTGATCACCGTTAAGTCCTGATAAAAATACTTCAAAGTTCTTTTGGCATGTATAAACAGCTCCTGTAATAATATCACGATCAATCTTACCCATTTCATTTGTTTATCTTGAAATTCATGTGACTTAAAAATGAAAATAAATAAACCTGTGCATGTGTAAGTGAGGTGTAATATTTGATTAATAGTTAACACAAATTTGACACGTCTTGTTCATCTAAGGGGTGTTAATGATGAATTGTTGTCGATTGCCCCCAAATGCAAAGTGACCTCGGTTTTCCAAGTAACTGTTTTTACATATTTTGCGGTCATATTTTTGTCAGGGAACCAACTTAGGTGAGTCGGGTAAGCCGTCAGAGTCTGTGGACAGAGGACCACCCCCGTGACAAAATTCACCAATTAAAAATATCTGCATGGTATATGAAGCTTAAACTTACAGAACATGTTAGTATTACCATTTTATGTATCTATTATTAAAAAAAAAAAAAAACTAATTTTTATGGTTCTGGTATCAATGGGAAGAGGAGAGCCTACCCTATACTATGGTATAAAAGAAAACAAAAGTCAATTTCATTTTCACAGGGCGGGTATTTACCACCCTCACCCTCTTCTTAGATGAAGACAACTTATTTGGTATACGTAAGTTGTCTCACTTCGCTTTTTAGTTCCCCATATTTTAACTCGCTGCGTGAAAAGATATAATTAGACAATCGAGTTCAGATGAAATCAGTCATTCAAGCTAATATTTCATCACACTAATACAATAAGTGTCTATCTAATATTTTGAAGAAATTACGATTTTGGTATAAATCAGCTCTTTGGATAAAGGGACACCTGCCGTGGGTAATTAAAATATATATGTATATGGCCTTGAACATGCCCTGCAAATTCAAAATAAAAATTTCACAATAGAATAAAATGTAAACATATCCATTATTTTTGCTCTGTACACTCTCAAATGAAAAAAAAAGGTGAATGGTCACTTTTTCTTGAAGTGAATTTTGTTTCACTCGAACAGAGTGACATTTCATTCTTTTTGAGTTGAATTGAACGGGGTTTCACTCGAAAAGAGTGAAATGTCACTCTGTTAGAGTTATTATTCACTCTTTGTTAGATTTAAAATTGCTACTCTTTTAGATTGGTCACTGCAGCCACTATTTTAAATATTGGTCACTGACACTGTCGGTGAGTGACCAATCCTTAAAAGATTTGCAGTTTCAAAGAGTTAAGTATATCTTCTCGAATAAAAGTACGTCCGATTTCAAATGAAAAGACTGAAATGCCACCATATTCGAGTGAAACAAAATTCACTCCAAGAAAGAGTGACTGTTCACCCTTTTCATTTTTATAGTGTATCGTCAATTTATTAAACATGACATGTTTAAAAACTACAAAAAATACACTGTTTTTCTGAATTTTCTAAATTTTGTCGCAATTTTAGATAGACAAATATATTTTTAGTGTGACGATACTTTGGTCTAACTATTATTGGGGTCAATGCATCAATTGAATTGATTGTCTATCAGCAAGGTTACCTGGTTTCACTGTTGAATGTTTGTAGACTAGCGCCTGTTTGGGCGCGTAATACAAACTCACTATTTAATTAAAGCTCACATTTAAATGCATGCTTATAGTTAATGAAGAGTTTGCAACAAATTTGAAGACGCAATTACTGGCAAGTTGTTCTACAGACATTGGATAACAAGACAACAGGACAGACACGCTATCTTGCCAATGAAATTATATATGAATTTTCCTTTTTTTGTGCCACGGATGCTGCTGATGTGAGTAAACAATATATATTTACATGTTATTTTTTGATTTTAACCTTAGGCCTCATTTTCGAACATGTTACTTGTAAGGAACATATTTAAAATAAGTTTAAAACTTTAACCGTTCAAAAGTGCATGTTTGATTTGTCCTCGTTTTTGCCAAAGTTTTCGATGAAAAAGACCTGGTTATTCCATGTTAACTTACTGAAAATGAAACAACAACTATATAAATGGTTAATAGAGTAACATTGGAACTCTTTTCAATTCAAATAATTAATTTTGACTATAGCTAAGTCAAATCATTTTTTGGCAAATTTCCAAAACGGAAAATTCGAAGGTAAACTGACACACCTTGACCGTCATTGTCAATGTCTTTCCGGATGTTTAATGAATGAATCAAAAACATACATAATTCAATAATCAAACATTGATATTGAATCTGCCCAAATTTTAATGAAATCGGATTATTCGAAGTGCTTAAAATTATGAGGTTTCGGCAAAAAGGCGTTAACTTTTTCGATGTACTCTGTTGATGCAATTTTGACCTTGATCATGGGCGTGAAATCATTAGTAAAGGTTCATGTATAAACTAGAGATTCTATATCATATATACGCCAAAAAGTGTGATAATCGGACATGTACAAGTAGGCCGAAACTTGCAGTAATATTTACATCCAGCCAAGCGAGACATTTTTAGGGACTGTAGCCTTAACATGTTGGAATACTGTCAGACATTTAACCTGCGCAACTAAAATTAAATTGTTAACTTATGTTTCTTATTGGGTATCGTCGATTGAAATATTAGAGCAATTTAATTAACATAGACATATGCTTAAAAGTCATGTTACCGTTTTCTGAGGGCGCAATTTACGTATAAAAGGGCAATCCAGCTCACGTTTGCATGAATTGTGTCAGGTCAACATTACCGCCATTTGTCGTGGTGTATGTTACCCGAACTACATTTGGTTCAATTAATAACAAGATGACAGAAAATATGTCAATCTAATTCCCCAATGCACAACCATATTCCTAAAATCCCATAAGAAGTACTTGTTCCTCAAGGTATATTTTAGAGAAGCCCTTTTATAAAGTATCGTGAAATTGATATTTCAAAGTAAATGTGAAATTAATTAAACTCTATCTGCTTGTTTATTGACGAAAACTTAACTATGTTGACACAGCCGGCTTTCAAAATAAACAGTTCAACACAATCTTAATTAAAACAATGAAAGCAAATAATGATGGTACACAGAAATCCAATTAAGTAAGAAAACGTGTAAATAATCTCATATATATAAGAAAGCGCACAAAAAATGCCATATTATCATACCAAACATTGTGTCAAAGTTGAACTTTATTGTGATTAAACGTAAAAGCGTCGTCTAGTAGCGATTTCACTCCAGTGAACTCTAAATATGAAAAAACTTCTTGATATACACTTCTATATTAAGAATTTAAATGTTGCCACGGACGAATATGTGGTCAGTATTATCTAACCTTAAGTAAATTAGTCAACAACAAGAGCAAAAGAGTTACCAAGACTTTACTTAACCTAAACTCACAACACTTCTTAAAGAATGGTTTTGCATCTTATTTGGTGTTTTTCAAACCTCATTGCTTGTGATTTAGCAGCAATAGAATGATAAGGCAATTATTGGGCGAATATGGTTTATGTATGTGATATCTAAACGTGTGGAAGTACTGATATATTATATAAAAAAAATGTTCAATATCATAATCTAAATAATTAATAATAAAAAAAGAATTACTAACATTATTTAGTATTAAAAATTCATTCAAGGGAAATGAACCAAAAAATGAACCCCATAACTTGAAAAAGGGGATTACAAAGCAAAGCGTTGTTTTTACTCTTTGTGTACATAATTGATAAGTATCCTAAGAGTGTGTAATTTTTATTTGAAGACATACTGTAGTGAAAAAAGTTGTTATTTATATTTATATATAAATATATTTGGATTTACATTACAATTCATGACAAATAATTTTAACCAAATCGAACTTTATTGAAAAATTGACATAATTTCACATCTGATCGATCTCGGTTTATCTCATTGACCCAACCATTAAGATTTCTAAAAGTATTTATACTTGTAGTCTAGAGGGCATAACGATTACTTTAACATCGTCACGCTAATAAGGTTATTGCCTATCTAACCTTTTTACCAAATTGATATTTGTAGCTCGTTGCCTTGTTGAATATATCCTGAACAATAAGTAGATGACAAAGTGCAAAAAAAAACCAAAAACAAATTGGGATTGGCAATTATATAATAACATATAAAATGAGGTTGTCACAAACAAATTTGATTAACCGACATAGTTTTGTGAGTCGTGACTTTTCAAAACAGAAAAACACAATGCCCTGTACTTACAAGACACAGCTTAGCTAACCAACACGCTAAAAATTACAATATTTTGAAAACGCCTGGATACCGATATCGTGCTTTTGATTCTTGCTACGAATTCCAGACGGAATGTTTACATTTTCTCATTTTTTGAGAGAATGAATGTTTTTTAGCATCTTTGATTGAAATACATCAATGATAATAAGTTAAGACTGCGTTTTGTTTATTTAAGCTACACTTTTAAAAACCTTATCAAAACCCTATACATTGAAAATTTATATATATAAAATGTATCGTATTATACTCGTATATGATTTTTAAGAAAATATTTAGACCTGTAGTACTTTATGACGTTATCATTATATGATGTCTTGGCTAATTTTATAATTTCGGTTTCAATGGAGATAATGCAAATTGACTTTGAATGTGAAAATTTCTCGTTGACCGGTTTTACAAATTAATATTGTAAATCATGGTACTAGAAATATTGTTACCTAATTTAGTATACAAGACATACCAGACGATAAACTTTCTTGAGTAATAAATATTGTAGATAGCTTAAAGAATCTGAGCAGTAATTGAATACGGCACTGATTAAATACAAGAAGACTAAGCGTATCTCCTTAGGATAAGGACTCTAGTGACATCCGTTTGATTCAATCTAAGTATCAAAACGGAAAACCGATCGCCTCTCATTTCGTATTGATTTCTGTTATGCTTACTTGTAAGTGTGATTATAGGGACTTTGTTGGTGAGCAACAAAGAAACGATGAAATTGGATATCATTGTTCAGATATTAAACATGTATTTGTTTCCACTATTGTTATTTCTTCCAATGGACCAACAATTAATCAAACAATTCGTTGTGCGAAAAAAATCAGATATAAAACTAAAAGCAGGTTCACGAACTTTTAATATATCTCGCATCCATTATACGTTATATGAAAACTCGAGTCAGAATTTACATATCATTAAAACAGCCGTTTAAAAGAAAACAAAAACATTTCTTTCTAGAAATGCTTATAATCAAACAGGTAATAGTGTTTACTTGTAATAAATACAAACTTGAACAAAAAAGAGAATGGAGGAATAAGTGTGTGGTTTTTTTTTTACTCTTTGCATATGATAGTAAATGGTTAAACTATCAAGTAAACAGCACTTACTACTTTTTATGCATGACACTGCTATGTACAACCTGTTAGAAGTGTTTTATTGCAAAACCATAATTGATGCAATAAAGACTATCGGTTTTTGATACATATAACTATCGGTTTTCCCCCGAGGGCTTTATTGTCAGGACAAGGCTTCGGTAACCCTTATTATGTTGACATGTATACTCTTGTGGCTGACAATATTCCAAAACGCGAGTGATACCCTCTCATAATATATTTGACAGCTTATGCGGTGAATAGAAAATGATTAAGTAAATAGATACACATGGTATCGGACACTTTCACATGAATGTACTTTCTATATGTTTTGAACATACGTGGTATCGGATTTAATATAAGGGTTTGCTTAAAGGGACTAGAATAGATTCCACTTAGAATTAAAACTTATGGAAATGCTCTAAATAAACCTTTAAGGTGTAGTGAAATACAAACAAAGTACACAAATACAAGGTAAGTAAAGATAGATAGTTTTATTGAAATTATTTTTTTATCTTTTTTAAGCCGTAAGTTAGATTCAAAAGCGGGCGCTAGTGGAAACATATTGCAACTTAATCTTATAACCATTATAACCAATTTTTTTTAGCGTTACCTGAACTATCTTGGGTTTAAATGAAAAACAATTGCGTTAACCAAATCGATCTTACTTAGGTGTCGTTTCAAAACTCAACGGCGGCTGGACGCCCGGTGTAATGAAATACAGCGTCCGTGTGACTTAGTGTTCTAGCTACTATTTAACTCTGTAGAACGTACTTGTACATGTGCGTTCAATAAATCATTGATTGCGACTTAGTCCGTTTCCGGTCCGTTTAGATCAACTAGACCCGGACTCCTGATTATGGGAGACACTCAGTTTCATTACACCGGAACCGGAAGTTTTTGGCGGTTGTCGTTGTTCAGAAGAACTGCCGGTTGGGTTTTGAAGTGCTCCCTTAACCATGCACAAACATATTTTATGAAACCACATGTTAAAGCTATCGTTTTACCTCCTTATGTACGTCGATTTATATTAGAAAACGTTTTATGTAAAGTATCATGAAATTGAAGTATGTCATGCCGTGTGTGTAATGATGGAAACTTAAACTTGTTGACACAGCCGCTTTTCAAAGTAAACAGTTCCGCATTACTTCACTTAATTTATTTAAAGAATATATTTTCTGTACACCAAAATTCAATTAACCGACGCAGAAATTATGGTACCTTGGTAACCTATTGAATCAAAAAATACGCTCAAAATGTCAGATTATCATATGTCAGGTACTTAATTATGATTAAATGTAAGCTCAAATGGAATAAAAATATTCCAATGGCGTAGCAAGCGTTATCTCTAGCTAACCACTGAAAACATACCAGTCGGCACATTGAAATTAGTTTGCAATTAAGCCCCGCAAGGAAAAGGACAGGGAAAAGGTAGAAATGAAAAGGTGAAAAGGAAATTTAAGGGAGAGAGGGGATGGCAGAAAGGAAAGGGCTTATAAATGTAATACCAGTGTTTGCAGTATTCATACGGTTTGTCCAGAAACATTATAAGTGAATAAATGTTGTCTTCTTGCACCATTGACAAATTGTAACAGTTTAAAGTTTAACGAATGCATATTGTTTGCCATTAGGGACTGTTTTGTAAACCTACAATTGTTCGACAATTCCCAATAATACCAAAACTAATCAAACAAAAATATTAACCTTGAAATGTAGAAGAAAAATAACCTAAATTGCGAGTGATTGGAACTTATAGGATACATATTTTTACCTGTTTTGGAAAGTCATTTTTCCAACACACCGTAACATTTACACCTCAGACATGCACCCACGTTCAGTTAAAACAATGTTCATATTAGTACATAGAATCTACGGGTTTACATTACTGCATCTGATATATTAATTTGAAGCACGATAATCCGTACGAACGGTTACTAACAGGTGTTTGGACTATATTATAGCAACTTTCGAAATCGATTTTTTTTTGCTAAACTGCGTCCGTAGACAATACGAATTTCTTAAATAATGGCTTAGAAAATATCAGTACGCTCTACGCAAATTCTTAACTGTTCTTACGAACGCAATACGACCAATTGTGACCGTAGTTTAAGACAATGCTATTAGCAATCTAGTTGAAGAGTTTTACTTAGTTTTAGTATCATAAAGATGAAATAATGACAATCTACTTTGATACAAATAACTATCGCTTTTCCACGGGGGCTTTAATATGTTGACACGCATACCCTGGTGGCTGACAGTATTTCTAAACACAAGTTATAAATATGCAGAACATATTTGACAGCTAAATGCGCTGAATAAAACAGGATTTAATGCATCATTCCAGGCATATCGATGACATTGAATATACAAACATGTTAGGATCACCATTCGTTATAAGCAAAGCAACAACAAACAATTTATTGATAATCTGATATTTAGAACGTTTATGGAAAAAATTGAAATTGACTTATATTTCGCCAAAATCGTACTTCTTGAACGTATATTTACTTGTTTTTGAATGCATTTATCTCAGTTTCATCTTTTGCTCTTTTGACGGACCATAACGTGACTTGTAGATATCGGATAAAGTTCATCGAGGTGTAATTGCTTAATAACATGTTCTTTGCAGATATATAGAAAACATTTCAAATACCCAGGGGCCAAATTTACGGCGAATTTGAGTTTGAAGGTCAAATATTGCATTTGTTCTCTAGAATTGTGCAAGTATCCAAGGTATAAAATAGTGAATTGACATCTGCTCTAAATAAGCAGAACATGATAAGGCTGAAAACTTAAGGTGTTCAGTACCCATCTGGACTAGTTATGTTAGTCACTATTGCTGGACTAACACAAATGACTAACTTTGCCTAGTCAAGCGTTCTAGACTAGCATCAGTTTAATCGCTCGACTAGCTTAAAGTAAATCCTTTGACTAGGTTGATGTTAGTCCAGCAAGCTGTAGTAGATTAGGTTAGTCGCCCCGGCTAGTAATTGACTAGCTTTAAGTCCAGATGATACCCATTTTTATAAACTTAGTCAAGCTGGCTTGACTAGCACGCGTAACTAATGTACACAGTGTAAATATACAGCAACAGTGGATAAAGCTGTAAATTTTGAGTTAAAGCAATCCTCATATCACGACTTATGCATGCTTTATCATTCATGTTGATGAGGAGGAGAGGAGAAAGATAGTGGGTTCTTATAAGGCGCACACGCATCTGAAGTTATGAGGTTTAATCAAGCTGTCTAACCAGCTTGGATAACCTGAAGTTTATCAAGCCAGCTTTACATACCTGAAGTAAACCAAGCTCTCTGTTTGGTAAACTAGTCAAGCAACGTTTCACCTGATAGTCAAACAGGCTTGACTAGCTTACCCAAAATGTTAATATAGGGCTTGACTAGCTTACCCAAAATGTTAATATAGTCAAGCAAGTTTGACTGGTTTGAAATTTGGATTGACTAACGACAAGTTTAATTTTAGCAAAGCAGCTGCTTGACTAGCTTATATTTACAGTGATAAGTGCAGGAGGGGTTTTAACAACATCTCCGTTTGTACATTGGTAGTGACATTCTACTTTTGATGTAAATTACATTGGTTATATTTCAAAAACTATATTTTATTTTAGGCAGGTTACTGATACGTGGCATCTGTTGAACTATTATGCCTGTTATTGTCTTTTTTGCACAATTTCCTGCAATTTCATAGAAAATTATTGTTATCACTGACCCTTTCAAATTTATAAAAAAACAACACTTATACTTGTCTCATACATACACTTGAAACACTTGATATATGTTTATAAATATTTTTCTTTGGAAGAAAAAGCTGCCATCAGAATTTCGTACACAAACCAAGAAAAACAGTGTTTACAAGACAAGTGGATCATATTTCATAATGAACACATGTTTACTTTGAAAATGGAGGCCAATTGAGACGTTGAAAGATTGGAAACAATTAGAATACCATCTAAAATAGCGTTGTTTGATTATGTGTCTTATTGGTTGACGTAAATGGAATGATCAAATACTAAGCCATTTAAACTAAGTAAAGACAAATATAATTTTAACGTCATTTGATCCAATCAAATAAAGACTCAGTTAATGTTTTAGTTTTACCCGAACTACATTTGGTTCAATAAAATGACAGAAACCAAATCAATCTTACTTTCCAATGCACCACAAACCAGATCAATCTTACTTCCTAATGCACCACAAAATTATAAGTTTTGAAATTGACATCAGAGATATCACTGTTCCTTCCAATAGATTTATATTTTGAAAACACTTACATAAAGGTTTTTTTTCATAAGTGAGTGAAGTATGTCGTGTCATTTGTGTAATGATGGGACTTAAACATTTGTCCAGAAACATTATAAGTGAATAAATGTTGTCTTCTTGCACCATTGACAAATTGTAACAGTTTAAAGTTTAACGAATGCATATTGTTTGCCATTAGGGACTGTTTTGTAAACCTACAATTGTTCGACAATTCCCAATAATACCA
>JXSR01S010868.1:110010-123070 GCA_000969725.1 Ophiothrix spiculata
CAATGCACCACAAACCAGATCAATCTTACTTCCTAATGCACCACACAATTATAAGTTTTAAAATTGACATCAGAGATATCACTGTTCCTTCCAATAGATTTATATTTTGAAAACACTTTTACATAAAGTTTGTTTTCATAAATGAGTGAAGTATGTCGTGTCATTTGTGTAATGATGGGACTTAAACATGTTTACGCAGCCGGTTTTCAAAGTAAACAATTCTAATTAAAAACTTAGTTTATTATCAAGTGAAGAAGTAAACTTGTAACAATACGGAATAACGTTTACATGGCCTCATGTTCGTATACTTTTTCAGATTTCAACAAAAAAGTTTTGCTTTGAAGTTTCATGAGGGATGTTTGTTTTAACACGATGTAATTGTTTAAAGATAAACATAATTAAGGTCAAAACCAGTGGGCAATTCATATAATAGTAATTAAAATTATTCGTGTTTTTTACGTTCACAATCGTTCAATCAAAACTATCTTTGTTGCTGTTGTTGTTTTTCTCTCATGTTTGAATGTAAAAAGTGCTATACTTTATGGTTATAAGTACCATCAAACTCAACAATTAAAAAATCAAAGAGATTGATTTATATCGTTGATTTTTTTTTCGTTGAATGATAATGAAATGCTTAAATAGTTGATAAAACATAATGTTTTAAATCTTACAAAAACGAGCTCACACCGATAATGATCAATAACAATTTTTTTATTATTGTATAAAAAAAGCAAAAGCTATTTTATTTGTTGGGGCTCTCGCGGCTATATCACATTTCTATCGTTTTCTTGCAGGAAGTGGTAATTCAAGAAATAAGAATGAATACTCAACAATGACTCGGGAATATATCATGATACACCGCCAATTCCTTGGAATTGTCAAAGGACATGTGGATTGGCCATATAGATTACTTGCAGACTCCGAACAATAAAAGATGTTATCCTTACGGCCTCATGCCCGTATCAGTGTGTTGTAATGAATACTTCGTTTTGATTTCCCGCAAGGGACACTGTCAAGTCGTTTAAATGACATGTCAGAGATCTAGTCTTTTGTATTTGAAGAGTAGAAGGTGTTTTGAACATCCAATATATTAGTAACGGTGGAATTAAACCCTTCGATGACGCTTCGTTTAGTGTGTGTATTACGGTACTTTTAAGAATAAATATTTTTTCCATGTGTTATTGCATACCGTACATGACTTGTATTAAATATACTTAAATAGAGTTTAAATTAGTTAATTTAGTTGCATGCTAGGTAAAATTAAATAATAAATACACAGTGATATATCTTTTTAATAATACACTAGCTTTCCATATTTTGTAAATCAGAATACTTGAGCACTAAACCTATACTTACAGATCGGGTACTTAGAGGTTTCACAGAATATGTGACATAAACATTTAGCACCAAATTAAAGCTTTAAAATGTATTAATCAAAGGTCCAATGGATTAATCAGGGTTCATCGTTTTTTAGGTGTAAGCTATGTTCCATTAAAACTGACAGATCAAAATACATTTTTACATTCAGGAGGGTTGTCTTTATGTCAAATTGTCATTATGAATGTATATTTTGAAACTTTAAACGTTTAACTAATTTAAAATACATTAAAAAATGTACTTTTTCGAACTTTAATACGCCAATCTAAATTTGTAACACACGAATTAATCATTTAAGTTGGGTAGAGAAAATTGACATGAAATGTGTTATTCTTGCTGTTTAAATTGATCTGTTGAGTTACAATCACACTCGATTAAATAACTCCTTACCAGTATAAAAATTCAAAGGTTTGTAATTATCAGCACTGAAAAAAGTTGAGGTTTTATCTCATTTTTCAGAAAAAAGTACTTTTTCGGGGAAAGTTTTGATTTTGGCGGGCCCCAAAAATAATTAGAAAATGACAAATTTTCTCACTTTTCTCACCCAAAGAATGGTTTTTGGTTTCTAACATATACCAGTCTAGGATGCTTACTGGCTAGAAATTTTGATAAAAGTGACATAGGGGATGAAAAATGGATCATGAACTGCCCGTTTTAAATACCTTTTGGTTGACAATAATGTTCGAGTGACAACTACCGAAGATAAGTAAAAATATCTGCAATTCAATTGTGTCATCGTGCATATAGTTGCTTAATTTTTCAACGATAAATTTACTTTCAAAATGCACCTGATGCACATACAAATGCGACAATTTACAACAAGATAATACTTGCTTTTGACAGTAAAAGACATTTATATTTGATTCAATTTGTTATAGATTAGAATCATTGAATACTGATTCAATGATTTAAAAATATCATTTGATCATTTGAATTGTCGTATATAGAACAATTGCAGGTTTGGATTGCATGGAGCATAGCGAGTTGTAACCTGCAATAAGTTATCGTAAAAATGAGGTGCCATGTGCACTAATATACAAACTGAAACGTTTGCGGCTGTTCGTGCTCTCTGAGCAAGAAAATCAATTAAGCAAACCTTATCCACGAGTAGTTGTGGCATGTAACTATCATGCAAATTGGTCAACCACCAATTATGTCACGTATATCGATCATAGTAAGTCAACATTAATGTTCATGCATATTTCTCCGAGGTGTTAGTAAGATTTAGTATGGCTTAGCAACCTATTGATAAAGTGAAACTTGTAAAAAAATGAAATATTCGCATGGTTATTTAGTCCTAAAGGTTCTGTCTGACATCATCGTAAAGATCAAAACGTACGAATAAAGGCTCTGTCATACATCACCGTATAGAACCAAAACGTACGAGTAACGTACAAAGGTTTCACATACTGAACGTGTGCCAAACGGGTAACCACCTTATGGATAACGAGTTGGACGTATACATAACGGACAAGCCGTGTTAATAACGTGTTGAACGTACTTCTAACGAACACATGACGAACAACAATAAATAGAACCAAAGTGTGTTTAAGTACGTTATTCGTACGCTTTACTCCATACGGTGATGTCTGACTGAGCCTTAACGTACAAAAGTTTTCCATATTGAAATATTGAACGTGTAAAAACGGACCACCACTGTATGAATAATGAATTAAACCTATACATAACGGACAGACCGTACGGATAGCGTATTGAACTTACTTGTAACAAACGCATGCCGAACAGCAATGCATAAACCAGAACAATAGTGGGATAAAGTACGTTAGCCGCAAGTTTTGCTCTATACGGTGAATTGTGGCAGAACATTTATACGCACGTACTGAGATGTATCTACTAGAACCAAATGTCATATGCATTAAATATCAGGATAATGGTGTATGGAACTCTTACTACACAATATTTGTAATAGTTGATATACGTTTCTGTTATGTAGTAGAAAGAATAATGTTGTTGAAATCTTAAAACACGTATCAATGGATGAATGAATGTTCTAAAGCGTAGGATGTAACAATGTCACTTATGACTACAATGCGTTAGAATGGTGCAATATAACCTTGTCAAAAAGCCCCTTAATGGATGCATTATGTGTATAGCTAAAAATTAAATGTTTCACAGGGTAATTATGAATAACGATTGGTTTAATTAAACATTGTCAATTATTTATTTATCAAAAATCGTGGACAACATACAGCCGACATATAATTCACCTGAAAAAGTTACAAAGATATTAACTAAGTAACGAAATGCTACAAAAATATCTTTGTATAATTCCGCTCTTTATACGGACAACCTGGATAACCAAACACATTATAAAAGTTGAAATGGATACTGAACAATAGCATATATTATAATATATCGCTAGCTCTTTGCCATTGTCATTGGACACGACAATCGGTCAAATAGATTACTTGTAGTGTCCGAACAATGAAATACGTTATCCTCATGACCTCATATACCTGTATTAGTCTGCTGAAATGGGCACGTCATTTTGTTTTAGGGATCGCTTCTTTACTCACCCGGCAGTTGACCGCCCAGAACCGCCGGTTCCGGTCGGTTGTTATTACTATAAACAGTAGCAACCGCCCAGAACCGCCGGTTCCGTGCGGTCAGCCGGCGGATGAGTTTTGACGTGGTCCCTTACCACAAGGGACGCCAATTTAAATGACATGTCAGAAGTATAGCATCTTGTATTAAAAGTGTAGATGGTGTTTTAAACATCAAATAAATACTCCCAAAAAAGAATCGCATCACCTCGAACAAATGGCTTATGCGCTAATACGGAATACGCAAACGTAATTTGAAGATTGTGTGCACAAGCGCTTGGGTTTCAGTCTTTATTTGGCACCCTATTTCTGACAAATGACGGAGAAACACTGAAATTATGAATTTTTAAAACCCTCAAGGTCGTTTTGTAAAAGTTGCTTATTTCATTTTTCGCACCGCACAAACCAGTAACGCAAAAAAAGGGATCAATATGAGAGGTAAGTGAGTTTTGTCAATGAAGCACGCGGTCTTTCAAAAGGAAGCGTCATTGGTGTCTAAGCATCATCCTTCCAGATATTATTTGTTTCTATAATTTGTCATTATTTATTTTTATTAATAATAAGAATAGACGAAACGACATTGCTAGCATTAAAGAAATGGCGCAAGTACCAAACCACAGTAGAGGACTAATAACGGTGCACCATTTGTTTTTAAGGCTACATGCTTTTTTGACGAGCGATAGAGCGGAACGCCATGTTTACTGCGAGTTTTGGTCAATTTACACGTGTCCGATTATCACGATTTTTATCGTACATAAAGAGTTAAGTCTCTAAATTATACACAAGCATTTATTTATGGTCAAATGGCATCAACAGCTTACGACAAAAAAGCACATGCCCTTTTCGCGGAAACCTTATGATATTCTGTAACCAAACTCCCTCACCTCATATTGATCCTTAGTTACTGGTCGGGTACATATACACGGTTGCTCATGTAGTTGGAATAAAAATATTTTTACCACTTTTTTATGTAAAGGCCAATTTATGAGGAAAATATCTGAAATCGTATGGTGCTGTTGGTCAGATTTGATCTTGTTGGGTGTGATATGGAACTCCTAATGTGATAATTTTTCTCATGTACTGGTAAGGGGGAAACAACACAATTTGGTCAAAAACGTGATTTTTAGGTCAAATTTGATTTCCCCCCGCCTTGTTCAAGGTCACTCCTGTACCCAATTTGAGTGGTTTTATGGAATGCTGATCTGTAATAGAGTGATAATCAGGTGATTGAATGTCTTGGTCACGCTTGACTGCGCCAAGAGAATGCTTGGAAACAAAGCACAAATGACTATTTGACGCCACTTAATTTACAAAAATAAATTTTCTCAACAAGTAAATACAAATTCAAAAAAGCTCTGTTACGCACTGAAGCATGTAAAGGAGCACATTCTGTCCAAATTTGGTGGTTATAGCATGTATCATTTTCAAATAAGAAGCCGTAAACTGAAGAAAATCAAGGCATAAATATTAGATAACGCTAAGTGAAAAAACAATAAAATACATAACAAATTATCACCAGCTGAAAAACAAAAGAAATTGTTTTTTTTCTGCAACAGAGAAATTGCCATAACGTTTGAACCGAAGCTCTGATTTTGGTGAAACAAAGACCATTTAAAAGCTACAATTGCCCTCTATATGAATATTTTTAAAGCCAAAATGGTGGAATTCAACCTTTTTCAAGGTAGTCCATTACCTTAAACGAAGCAAGAATAATCACACGAACATACTCTGACACATACATTTATTTTTCAGCGTAAGCATTAGACTAAAATGAATGCAAGCGGTGCCTCTGTTATCGATAATAATACATACTTCCTAGGTACATATGCTTGATAAATCTATTTAGGGCTGTTGTATCAGATGGATGAATGTTTTGATCTGCCGTGACAGGGAGACATCTCTGGATGTATTCTGACTGTTAAATATAAATCATGATAGACATATGTTTGTATGTTATCCGATTGCAACATGGAAGTGACATATTTTTGTTTGAGTGATTCTTTTTTGATAAAAAATTGACAACTCGATTGAGTTTCCTGTACCACATTGACAATGCCATATTCATGTGCTTGTATAAACTGAATGATTTCAAGAAGTCCATGCAGTACACTGGTGGTAAAAAGTATTCGAATTTGGTATTTACAATCATTGGTTTATATTACATGAACTAAACTGAGCATTTGGTCTGATTTTCACTTAAAACATAATAAAATCTAAATTGCTTTTATAGAATCTTAAAAACTGAATTTTATCCTGAAAAAAAAAATCAAAAATTATGTTGGGGTAGACAATTGTCTACCTTTGTCCAATCAAAGGTTGACAATTGTCTACCTTAATGAACTATTTTCTGGGAAAAGTTCAGTTTTTAAGATTTTATAAAAGCAATTTAGATTTTATAGTATTTTAAATACTGAGGTAAATGAGCGGAAATAATATTTTTCGAAATTAATTCCACCCAATGGTTATTATAATACTATACCGAAAAAGCTGCCATCAGCAATGTGGCTAGTAGTTATATAAACGAAAATACGGGGAGACTGGCCTACTTTATAAATCGATCCACCTTTTGGCGTTAGAAGATTGCAAACAATTTGGACAATATCTACAAAATAAAAATGGTTGCTTATGCTTCTCATAGCCTGACGTAATTTAATGGTTTACCTTTAAGAACCATGTTAACTATGTTAAGGAAAATATAACTCAAATACGACAGTCAATTTGCATTTTTATAAGGGCGTAATTGACATTATGAAGGCACATTCCATCAACAACATTGCCCGCATATGTGTCGGGTCAATATTGGAAACAATGTTGACGATACGGTCACTGTTTCAGTTTTACCCGGACTACATTTTGTTCAATTAATGATAGAAACACAGAAAGCAAATCAATCTTAATTTCCCGTGCACATGAATACTTTCTACAACCGCATTTGCGTTATCGTTTTACCTCCTGGTACTGGTATATTTTCGGTAACTCTTGATGACAAAATATCATTTGTGAACTTTAAAAGTAAGTCATGTTATTTGCGTAACTTCAGTATGTTGACACAACCGGTCTCCGAAGTAAACAATTTTACTATACATTGAAATGATGATATCTGTACATCAAAATGAAATCATTAGTATTAAAAGTGGTGATGAACTTCTTCCCAAAATGCAAAACAAAGCGACCTTGAGCATTTAGGTAATTATTTAATACACCCTTTGCGGTCATTTTGGTTAAAAAATCGGGGGGGGGGGTACCACCTAAGGTAGGAAACCAAAGTCCAAGGATAGGGGTGAATTTGTCACCTCCAACATTTTTAAATCACCATTTTGAAGATTATCTGCATGATATGGACTTGTAACTTACATGTCATGTTAGAAATGTCAATCGCTTCATTTATTAGCAAAAAATCTGACGAAAATTGGACATTTATAACGATTTTTTGAAAATTACGTAACTCCTCAACCGATTCTTATGATTTTGGTATAAATGGAAAGAGGAAACTCTACCCTATACTATTGTACCAAAATATAACTTTGGGGGTCCCAAGTTTAAAATCACATGGGATGATATCCACCACGACCACCCCAGGAAGACGTGCTACAAAAAAGCTTTTATATTAAAAGAAGCATTCAAACTTTCTGAATGTCAATCAACTTATAAATCATATCACTCCTAAAGCAACAAAGCTTTAGCATGTAGTTAAATGACACCAAATGTGTTAATATGCACAGCACACCAAAGCCACGCGTTGACATTTAGGTGTGCAATGAGTCTAAAGTGTAAGATTAACAAGTCATATTTTCCCGCTCTTAAGTAGATGAGTGGAACAAAACCTATTCATGACGACATAACGTGCAATATTACTGTAATGGAATGTACCATATTTTTATGGTCTACGAGAGATTATAAAAATTGCTATATTTGTATTAGAAAACAGAAAAGCAGTCAGTATTCTAAGATTCATTTTAAGACTTTAAAGTCTTTTGTGGTTTATCAGATGATTTTGCCTCCAGTGAATTGTTAAATAATAAATAGGCTCACGGACAACTTGGGTGTATTTTTGTAAAAACGTCATCCAAAAGTTATTATACTTAATAATGATAATATTAACACTTAAAAAAAATTAAGTTACCAGGAGTGTTCCCTACAACATGTTCGATAACTTCTATCTTTTATTGTTCGAAAGCTGAGAGTAGGGTTTCTTAAAATAAATTGAAATTCTAATTCAGATCACCAATCACAATTATACAGGGTGTTCCAATAAACATTGTGCATGAAAACGACCCTTATTTTTTCAGAAGTTAACACACCAGCTACTCAAAAGTGACATCATTTTTAAGTCGATAGGTGTGTTTATCATTGTTGAAAGTATCACGAAAATACATCCATGCAAACCAGAGATATCAGTAATTATGTTTTGCTCGTATCATGTTCTCTCTGCACAAAAAGAATTTTGTAGTTAACCATGTGCACAAAACACATTGATGGGTCTATTATAACATCAACGGTTGAGTAATTTACAGTGACAAAAGTCACCACATATATTTCGCCCAAAATTCATATTAAGAAGATCTGGATATTCATTTTCTCTTGCTTTTTAATTTCCTCTATAATATCTACAAAAGATATTTTTCTTTTAGACAATAGCTAAAGATTGTAAAACATGGTTATAATGGTAAAATATTTTAACGTACAGGCACTGAAATAAAAATGGTTTGGTTTTCTTCTTTTCAAAACCAATTCGTTACCTCTTTTAATTCATTATTTAGAATATTAATATTACCAGCAAGATCTTCATGAGAATGCAGAATAGTGGTATCATCAGCAAATAACACACATTTTAAAACTGAGGAAGTATTTACAATATCATAAACATAGAGAATAAATAATAAGAGGCCAAATATGGATCCTTGTGGTACACCACAAGATAACTTATCCTGACTAGATGTACTTTTATTATAAATAATAAACTGCTTTCGGTTGCTCAGGTAGCTGGTAAACCAATCTAAAACTTTACCCCGGAACCCATAATAAGTAAGCTTATGTAGTAAAATGACGTGATCTATGGTGTCAAATGCTTTTGCCAAATCTAAAAATATACCAATTGACTGCTTATTATTATCTACTGCATTACAAATTTTATTAACAATGTTCACAATAGCCATATAGGTTGAATGACCAGTCCTAAAACCGTATTTATTTGGATTTAGGATTTTATGTTTGTCAATAAAATCAACATATCTGTTAAAGACTAATCGTTCAATGATTTTTGAAAAGCTTGGCAAAACTGACACCGGTCTGTAGTTAGAAAAAAATTGAGGATAATCTTTTTTTATAAATATGAACGACCTTGACAATTTTAAAATCGACCTTGGCATTTTCTCAGAAGGTCATTATTTGAGAAGATAAGTGTTATTTTATCATCTTTGATTGAACTACTTCAATAATAATAAGTTAAGACTGTGGTTTGTTAATTTAAGCTACACTTTTAAAAACCGTATCAAAAACCTATACGTTGAATATTTATATAAAATGTATCGTATTATTCATGATTTCATTTCTGAAAATCAGATTTTGGACAATATTCAGACCTGTAGTACTTGATGACGTTATCATTACACGATTTCTTGTCTAATTTTATATTTTTGGTTTCAATGGAGAGAATGCAAATTGACTTTGAATGTAACAATTTCACGTTGACCAGTTTTACACATTATCGTTTATATTGTAAATCATAATTATACTATATACCCTATTCACTCGTCTAATTCAACTATTTCCCATCTGACAATCTCCTTGAATTAACAAAATCCCCATTTCAAAAAGTTTGACAAATAGTCATACTCTACGAACGACACTTCATTTAAATTATTTTAAAATGTGTGGCACGCTAGTATGAAAGCGCTCAACTGTAACGTGATCTAAATTCACAAAATGAGTGGTTGAATTGGACGAGTGGATACGGTATATTGTTACTATACAAGACATACCAGACGATAAACTTTCTTGAGTAATACATCTTGTAGATAGCTTAAAGAATCTGAGCAGTAATTGAATACGGCACTGATTAATTATACAAGAAGACTAAGCGTATCTCCTTAGGATAAGGATTCTAGTGACATCCGTTTGATTCAATCAAAGTATCAAAACGGAAAACCGACTGCCTCTCGTTTCGTATCGATTTCTGTTATGCCAACTTGTAAGTGTGATTATTAGGGCTTGGTTGGCAAGCAACAAAGAAATGGTGAAATTGGATAGCGTTGTTCTGGTATTAAACATGTATTTGTTTCCACTATAATTGTTATTAATTCCAATGGACCAACAATTAATTAAACAATTCGTTGTGCGAAGAAAATCAAAATAAAATTGTTTTAGTAACATGAGGAAAACGAAAAACGGGTTCACGAACTTTTAATAGACCTGGCATTCAGTTTTCTGTATATTAAAAACACGAATCAGAGTTTACATATCATAAAACGCAAACTTAAACAGCCGTTTAAAAGAAAATAAAAATTCTTTCTAGAAATGCTTATAATCAAACAGGTAATATTATTTACTTGTAATAAATATAAACTTGAACAAGAAAAAGAATTGAGGAAAAAGGTTTTTTTTTTCATATATATTAGTAAATAGTTGATACTTCAAGTAAATAGCACTTACTAATTTTTATGCATTCGGCTCAATGAATACATACCTGTTATGTACAACCTGGTAGAAGTGTTTTATTGCAGTATCATAATTGTTGCAATAAAGACTTTCCCCGAGGGCTTTTTTATGTTGACATGTATACTCTCGTGGCTGACAATATTCCAAAACGCGAGTGATACCCTCTCAGTATATATTTGACAGCTTATGCAGTAAATAGAAAATGATTAAGTATTATAGATACACATGGCATCGGATACTTTCACATGGATGTACTTTATATATGTTTTGAACATACGTGGTATCAGATTTAATATAAAAGGTATTCACTATAAGGCCTACTTAGGTTTGCTTAAAGGGACTAGCCTAGATTCCACTTAAAATAACAATTTATGGAAATGCTCCGAATAAACCTTAAAGGCGTAGTAAAATCCAAAAATGTACAAACAATACAGAGAAATATCTCAAATTTAGATAGATGTAATTTGCAATATAAATTATTCTGTGATTGTTGTGTAACTACCTTGTGTTTTCTAAATCCTAAATTATACCTCCAACGGATTTATCAGATAAAAGTTCAAACAGAGCTCCTGGTGATAATTTAATACATATTAAAAGATAAAAAAAAATCATAAAAGAAATAAGTGTGTTAAACATTCACAAGTGTAGAAACAAGAATTCTTTTTAAGATTTGAAACTAGAAACACTGTTTTCACAACATTTTTGCCGGCGACGGACAAATTAAAGTAAGAAAATTATTGAAATTGTCTCCCATATTCATCAACATTATGGAAAACTACTGGTAGGTTATAGCACTATAAACATGCTCTATTGATTTATGTAAACTATATGTAAGGTATTAATTTAGTAGAAAGAATCTAGGCCAGTCCCTTTGATGCGAACAATTAGTTGTTTTATGGCACAATGATAAAGTTCTATGAAAACAGAACAATTAAGTAGAATAAACCAATCACTGCGTGTATGCTACAGTGCAAATTCCAGGAGGACCGCTCTGGATGGCAATTGGTACTCCTGCTCATCATAAAAAATGGTTTAAAATGGTCTGATTTTGACCAACCAGTGGCGTCTACGTTTTTGGAGAAAGGGGTAGTTTTAGCACAATTAACGCCTTTTAGGGGTGTAAATTAAAGCTACCTCTATCACTAAGGGTCACTTTTCACTTCATGTCACTAAGTTGAGTATTGTGCTGTACATGTTTTTCCATGTAAATGATGTTTTGATACCTAATTTGTAAGTATTATAATCGTACACCGTTACGCCATTTGGGGTGCAAGTTACATCATCTTGCGCCATTTAGGGGTATATTTTTCGCTCAACAATTATTTTTTATCGTTCTAATGCCGTAAGTAAAATCTAATAAGGCGCGCCAGTAAAACATGCTGCAACATAATTATGTTGGGGTCACCATTATAACCAATTTTGAAACATCTAATAACGTTTAAGCGTTACTTGAACTATCTTTGGTTCAATTAAAGAAAATGGCTTTAACCAAATCGATCTTACTTAGATGTCGCTTCAAAACTCAACCGGCGGCTGACCGCCCGAAACCGATAGTTCTTAACCATGCACAAACATATTTCATGAAACCACTTTAAAGCTATCGTTTTACCTCCTTGTATACGTCGATTTATATCAGAAAACATGAAGTTGATTGAAGTATGTCATGCCATTTGTGTAATGATTGAAACTTAAACTTGTTGACACATCCGCTTTTCAAAGTAAACAATTCCGCATAAATTCTCATTTAATTAACGAATATATTTTCTGCACACCGAAATTCAATTAACCGAAGCAGAAATGATGGTACCTTGGTAACCTTTTGAATCAAAAATTGCGCTCAAAATATGTCAGATTATCATGCCAGGTACTTGGATTATGATTGAACGCAAACTCAAATTGAATAAAAAAATATTCAAACGGCGTAGTTAGCGTTATCTCTGGCTAGTCACTAAAAACAAACTAGTCGGCACATTGCAATTACTTGGCAATTAAGCCCCGCACGGAAAAAGTCAGGGAAAAGGTAGAAATGAAAAAGTGAAAAGGAAATTTAAAGGAGAGTGGGGGTGACAGAAAGGAAAGGGCTTATAAAAGTAGAACACGTGTTTGCAGTATTCATACGGGTTAGACAGAAACATTATAAATGAACAAATGTTGTCTGCTTGCACCATTGACAAATTGTAACAGTTTTAAGTTTAATGATTGCATATTTGTTGCCATTATAAACTGTATTGTAAACTTAGAATTGTTCAACAATTCCCAATAATACCAAAACTTATCAAAGACAAAATTAACCTTGATATGTGCCGATTAAAATGTGCCAAAAAAAAAGAGAAAAACATCTGGCTGTTTGGCACAATGTATTCATCTCAACAATGTCCTTTGTTGGCACTTTAATGGCGCATGTATTGACCTTTTTCAACAAATTGGAACATTTTGTGTAAAAAACACATATTTAACAAAAA